>CAUYMX010052646.1:0-12996 GCA_963573855.1 Lepilemur septentrionalis | reverse complement strand
AAAAAAAAAACAAAACAGAAGACTCTGTTTTCTTTGGAAACAGAGTCTTACTTTGTTGCCTGGCCTAGAGTGCCCTGGCGTTAGCCTAGCTCACAGCAACCTCAAACTCCTGGGTTCAAGTGATCCTTCTGCCTCAGCCTCCCGAGTAGCTGGGACTACAGGCATGCGCCACCATGCCCGGCAAACTTTTTCTGTATATTTTTAGCTGTCCAAGTAATTTCTTTCTATTTTAGTAGAGACGGGGTCTCGCTCTTGCTCAGGCTGGTCTCATACTCCTGAGCTCAAATGATCCACCCGCCTCAGCCTCCCAGAGTTCAATTGCATTTTTACATAGAATTTAATTTCTGTGTAGAAATTTTGATTCAGAATAATAAATTCTGGACCAGAAATATATTAGGATGAACTATATAAGTCTTATGATTGTGTCAGTAATCCTTTTTTAGTTAGATTAATCAAGCTATTGAGAATTATGCATTCTGACTGGGCATGGTGGCTCCCACCTATAATACTAGCACTCTAGAAGGCCAAGGCAGGAGGAGCACTTGAGGTCAGGAGTTTGAGACCCCATCTCTACCAAAAATAGAAAAAATTTGGTGGATGTGGTGGCACACGCCTATAGTCCCAGCTACTCAGGAAGCTGAGGCAGGAGGGCTGCTTGAGCCCAGGAGTTTGAGGTTGCTGTGAGCTATAGTGATGCCGCTGCACTCTAGCCTGGGTGACAGAGCAAGATCCTGTCTCAAAAAAGAAAAGCAAAAAGAACTGTGCTTTCTCAAACTTGTTCATTCTGTTTTTGTTTGAGACAAGGTCTCACTCTGTAGCCCAGGCTGGTCTTGAACTCCTGGCCTCAAGTGATCCTCCCACCTTGGTCTCCCAAAGTGCTGGGAGCTACTGTACCCAGCACACTTGTTCATTTTGAAAATGATATAAATTTTGATTGAGACTAGAACAGTTATCCTTTCCCTGTTAAGTTTTTTCTAATGCAAAACACTAGTATTGTTGATTTTTAATAGTCTATGGAATAATTTTTAGATTAGAAATGGATTATTATTAGAAATTTGGATTATTTTATATAAGAGGGATGAAAGATATTTAATTGAAAATTTTAATGTTAAACTACACACTTAATTGAATTTGATGGCACAGCTTCCTTGCTGGAAAAAAATTATATTTGGCAGAAATTTTTTCCCTTTTGTTTTCTTGTTTTCCTCTGTTTTTATGGTTCTTGTTTTATATAGCACATCATATTCAAATTATCTAAAGGGTTGATTAATTTTAATCACCTAGAGTCAGTCCTAGCAACTTGGAAGGCTGTGATGGGAGGATTACTTGGATATAGGAGTTTTCAGGTTGCAGTTAGCTGTGTTGGGGTGAAAGAGAGAGAAAGAGAGGAAGGGAAGGAGGGAAGGACGGAGGGAGGAAGGAAGGAAGGGAGGGAGGGAGAAAAAGAAAGACAGGGAAGGAGGGAAGGGAAGGAAGGAAAGAAAAGAGGAAGGAAGTCAACTTGTATCTTTTAAATAACTCAAATAGTTGTCCTTTAATATATTTAAATAGTCATATCATCAAACATTAAATGTATGCCGAATACAGGAACAGATAAACTGAACTGTATTTTTTATTGCAGCAAACACTGCTCATAATGGGAAAGTTAATGGCTTATGCTTTACAAGTGATGGGCTTCACCTCCTGACTGTTGGCACAGATAATCGAATGCGGCTCTGGAATAGTTCCAATGGAGAAAACACACTAGTAAGAGATTTATAAGTACATTTTGGGATATAAATTAAAGAAATGAATCTGTGACATATACCTGATGTTTTTCTATAGACTTAACTCCAGTTCTTGCCTTCAAATTACAGCTTTTTTATAATTTTTTCTATTGTGTGAACTTGTAGTTTTAACAACCCACTCTCACACCACCCCTTGCCATATTCCCCCCACTTAATAAAGAATCACTGTTCTACAAAGCCACTGTTCCTAGTTGTAATATGCCGTATCTCTCAAGTATGTTGAAGAAGAATAAAAGATTGAGAACTACTGTTATGAAGTTATAAAGTTAAATAGTCAAATTTTATGTAAGTGGAATATCTGTAATCCAAAAATCCAAAATGCTCCAAAATCAAAAACTTTTTGAGCACCAACATGATACTCAAAGGAAATGCTCATTGGAGCTTTTCAGATTTTCAGATTAGAGATATTCAACTAGTAAGGCAGATATTCCAAAATCTGAAAAAAATCAAAATCCAAAATACTTCTGGTCCTAATCACTTTGAATAAGGTATACTCAGCCTGTACTATATATGACTTGTAAACAAAATCCACAATGAATTTTATAATATTAACACTAGAATATGTAGTAATTTAATACTACTGGAATACATATGTTTTTAAGGTACTAGATTCCTATGTGGCAATTCATTTCCAGTACTTGTTTTTATATATGTTACAGTCCTTACCAGGTGGACCTATGGTTTAGTAACTTTCAGAATAAATTACCAAAAGTTTATAATTTGGTTATAATGATAATAGCTAATATTTATTGAGAACTTATGTGCCAGATACTGTGCTAATAATAGTTACCATTTGATATAAGTGCTGGAACATGTATTGTCTTATTTAATCACCATATCAACACTATGACAGTAGTTACTGTTATAATACCCCCTTTATACATGAGGAAAATGAGATATAAAATGATTAGGTAACTTGCCTGAATTTACATAACTAGAAAGCAACAGAGTTTGACTCTAGATTCCAGTCTTACTATAATAATGATTGTACCCAGATCCCTTAAAGCATTTATATAGTATTAATATTAATCATAGTCCTTTCTTTAAACGTCTTTCTAGCTAATATTATTACTTCTCAGATACTCCAGGTGTCACTTTCATTATTAATACTAATATTAATATAAAGTCAGAATTGTTTATATCTAGATTACTTTAGAGTTTGCTAACCCTCATTTTTTTAAAGAGATGCTTCTTTGTCATGTTTCAGGATTGAAATTGAAGAATTGTGAAATACAATTTAGAATTTTCCATTCATCTTATTGTAACATGTTCCTTATCAGGTTGCATCTTCCTTATTTTATTCATTTGTTTAGTAAATACTTATTGAGCACTTCCTATTTGCCAGGCAGTATTAGACAGTAGTGGGCAAAACATAGAAACATCCTGTCCTCATGGAGCTTACATTCCATGGAGAGGATGAAAGGCATCAATCAATCAATAGATGGACATATGGATAAATTATATGTAAGACTGGGTCAGTGCTATAAAGCAAAGCAAAGCAAAGCAAAGAAAGGAGCATAGGAAGTATTGGGAAGCTGGAGTTGCTGTTTTACATGGGGTAGTCAGGGTAGGCCTCACTGAGAAGGTGATATTTGGCCTGAAGGAAATGGAGGAGTAACTTGTCAGTTATTTGGGAGGGAGAGCATTCTAGGCAGAGATAGGAAAAAATTCCAAAGACCCTGAGGTGAGAGCATGCCCGGGATACTCAAGGAATAGCTAGGAGATTCTTGTGTTGGAATTTGTAGAGAGTAACAGAAGATGAAACAGAAGGAATATGCCAGAGTATGTAGGCTTTGTAGTTCTTTGTAACGGTTTTGGCTTTTCTCTGGGTGAGATGGAAAGTCAGTAAAGGCTTCTGAGTAGAGAAGTGACAGGATCACTCTAGAAAAGTATCCAGGCATGTGTGTCAAAGCTTAATGTGATAAATAGAAGTGGCACTGAATGTATATATAAATCGTTAATGTGATTTTATTCCATTTTCTCTCCTTGAAGATGATACTCGTGCTCTGTGGCTTTTTGCTAATAAACCCATATCTAGAATAGTGTGTTGAAAATGGATAATACATTTTAAATTGGACTTGATCAAAGTAATTGATACAAAAATGATCAAGTTATCCCAGAAACTGACCTATGAAAGATACTTAGAGGAATTTGGGATGTCAATCTCAGAAAAGGTAACTCTAAGGGGAAACACACTGTGTTCAAATTTTTAAAGAGCTATCAGAACAAATTCCAGTCCTGACATTTAGTAATTTCTTTTTTTAAGTTTGAGACAGATAAAACTGTATACATTTATCATGTACAACATGATGTTTTGAAATATATATACATTGTAGAATGGTTAAATCTAGCTAATTAACAAATATATTATCTCACATAGTTATCATTTCTGTGGTAAGAACACTTAACATTCACTTTCTTTGCATTTTTCAGGAATACAGTATATTGTACTATAATCACCATGCTGTATAATAGATCTCTTGAACTTATTCCTTCTATGTAACTGTAATTATATATCCTTTGACCAGCATCTTCCATATCCCTGTTCCCCCTAACCATCCTAGCCTCTGGTAACCACCATTCTATTCACTACTTCTACAAGATCAACTTTTTTACATGCTACATATGAATGAAATCATGTAGTATTTGTCTTTCTGTGTCTGACTTATTTCACTTAACATAATACCCTCCAGGGTCATCAATGTTGTTGCAAATGATAGGATTTCCTTATTTTTTATAGCTGAATACTCCATTGAGTATGTATACCACATTTTCTTCATCCATTCATCTTTTGATGGACATTTAGGTTGATTCTCCATCTTGGCCATTGTGAATAATGCACAGAGGAACATGGGTGTGCACGTATCTCTTTGATACACTGATTTACTTTTCTTGAACAAATACCCAGTAGTGGGATTACTGAATCATATGGTAGTTCTATTTTTAGTTATTTGAGGAACCTCCATACTGTTTTCCATAATGGCTGTACTAATTTTACATTCCCACCAATAGTATGCAAGCATTCCCTTTTTCTCCACATCCTCACCAACACTTATCTTTTGTCTTATTGATAATAGCCATTATGACAGGTGTGAAGTGATATCTTTATTGTGGTTTTGATTTACATTTCCTTGATGATTATTGATATTGAGCATTTTTTGGCCATTTGTAAGTCTTTTGAGAAATGACTATTCAAGTCTTTTGCCCATTTTTTAATTGGGTTTGTTTTCTTGCTGTTCTGTTGTTTGAGTACCTTATATATTTTGCATATTAACCCCTTATGAGAAGTATAGTTTACAAATATTTTCCCCATGCTATAGGTTGTCTCTTCATTCTGATGATTGTTTCCTTAGCTGTGCAGAAACATTTTAGTTTGGTGTAATCCCATTATTCTATTTTTGCTTTTGTTGTCTATGCTTTTTAGGAGATATCCAAAAAAATCATTGCCTAGACCAATGTCATAGAGGTTTTCCTATGTATTTTCTTCTAGTAGTTTCATAATTTCAGGTCTTAAATTTAAGTCTTTTTAGTGCAATTGGAGTTGATTTTTGTATATGGTAAGAGATAGGATCTAATTTTATTCTTCGGCCTTTGGATATCCAGTTTTCCTAGCACCATTATTGAAGAAACTATCCTTTCCCCACTGTGTATTCTTGGCATCCTTGTCAAAAATCAATTGACTATAAATGGGTGTATTTATTTCTGGGCTCTCTACTCTGTTCTGTTGGTCTATGTGTCTGTTTTATGCCAGTATCATGCTGGTTTGCTTACTATAGTTTTGTGGTATATTTTCAAGTCAGGTAGTGTGATCCCTCTAGCTTTGCTGTTTTTGCTGAAGATTGCTTTTGCTATTCAGGGTTTTTTGTGATTCCATGTTAATTTTAGGATTGTTTTCTCTATTTCTATGAAGAATGCCATTTGTATTTTAATAGAGATTGCATTGAATCTGTATATTACTTCAAATAGTATGGACATTTTAACAATATTAATTCTTTCAATCTATGAACACAGATATCTTTCTATTTATTTGTGTATTCTTCAGTTTCTTTCATCAGTGTTATATAGTTTTCAGTGTAGAGATCTTTTACCTCTTTGGTTAAATTTATTCCTAAGTATTTTATTTTTCATAGCCATTGTAAATGGGATTGTTTTCTTGATTTCTTTTTCAGATAGTTTGCTGTTAGTGTGTAGAAACGCTATTGATTTTTGTATATTGATTTTGTATTCTGAAGCTTTACTGAATTCATTTACTAATTCTAACAGTTTTTTGGTGGAGTCTTTAGAGTTTTCTCTATATAAAATTATGTCATCTGGCCAGGCACAGTGGCTCATGTGTGTAATTCTAGCACTTTGGGAGGCCAAGGCAGGCATATCACTTGAGGGCAGGAGTTTGAGACCAGCCTGAACAAAAGCAAAACCCCGTTTCTACAAAAAGTAGAAAAATAAGCTGGGTGTGGTGGTGTGTGGCTGTAGTCCTAGCTACCTGGGAGGCTGAGGCAGGAGGATCACTCCAGCCCAGGAGTTTGAGGTTGCTATGATGATGCCACTGTACTCTAGCCCAGGGCAACAGAGCAAGACTCTGTCTCAAAATAAATAAATAAATAAAATTAAAATAAAGATTATGTCATTTGTAAACAGGGACAGTTTAACTTCTTCCTTTCCAATTTGGATGCTTTTTATTTCTTTCTCTTGTCTAACTACTCTTGTTGAGACTTCCAGTACTGTGTTGAATAGATGTGGCAAGAGTGGGCATCCTTTTCTTGTTGCATATCTTAGAGGAAAGCTTACAACTTTTCCTCATTCAGAATGATGTTAGCTGTGGGTTTCTCATATATGGCCTTGATAATGTTTAGGTACATTCCTGCTACACCTAATTAGTTGAGAGTTTTTATCATGAAGTTGAATTACTGAAATGGTCATATGGATTTTGTCCTTCATTTTGTTAACTTGATGTATCACGTGTATTCGTTTGCCTATGTTGAACAATCCTTGCATCCCTAGTGGGATGATTCCCACTTTATCATAGTGAATGATCTTTCTAATACATTGTTGAACTCAGTTTGCTAATATTTTGTTGAGGATTTTGGCATTTATGTTCATCATGGATATCGGCATGTAATTTTCTTATTTTGTTTTCCTTCTATGATTTTGGTATGAAAGTAATGCTGGCCTTGTAGAATGAGTTTGGGAGTATTCCTTCCTCTTTAATGTTTTGGAAGAGTTCGAGAAGAATTTGTATTAGCTCTTTAAATATTTTGTAGAATTCAGCAGTAAAGCCATTCAGTTCTGGACTTTTCTTTGATGGAAAACTCTTCATTACGATTCAATCTCCTTACTCATTATTGGTCTGCTTAGATTTTCTGTCTTCATAATTCAAACTTCGTAGGTTGTGTGTATCCAGGCATTTATCCATTTCTCTAGGTTATCCAATTTGTTGGCATAATTCTGTTCTCTTATAATCCTCTGTATTTCTGTGGTATTAGTTGTAATGTCTCCTTTTTTATCTCTGATTTTATTTATTTGAGTCTTCTCTCTCTTTTGTTTTTAGTCTAGCTAAAGGTTTGTTGATTTTGTTTATCTTTTCAAAAAGCAACTCTTTGTTTTGTTTATCTTTTGTATTGTTTTTCTAGTCTTTGTTTCTGTCCTGATCTTTATTATTTCTTTCCTTCTACTAATTTTGGATTTATTTTGTTCCCGTTTTTCTCATTCCTTGAGGTACACACTACTTGTGTTCCATGCATTTTTATGTTTAGCCTTTATGCTATCCCTGTTTTCTGCATAATTTTCATAGTTATGATTTATATAAACCGTAGAGTTACTATAACATTATTAGGAATATGCATCTATTCTCAGTTGTTTCTCTTTTTTTTTTGGGGGGGGGGGGCCAGAGTCTTGCTCTGTGGCCGTGGGTTGAGTGCAGTGGCATCATCATAACTCACTACAACCTCAAACTTGCATGCTTAACTGATCCTCCTGCCTCAGCCTCCTGAGTAGCTGGGACTACAGGCCACACCATGATGCCCAGCTAATTTTTCTATTTTTAGTAGAGATGGGGGTCTCACCCTTGCTCAGGCTGGTCTTGAACTCCTGAGCTTAAGCAATCCTCCCACTTCAGCCTGCCAGAGTGATAGGATTACAGGCATGAACCACCACACCTGGCCCATTTCTCCATTCTAGATAATGCTGCATTGAATACCTCTGGGCATATAGCTTTTTGCTGTTTTATTATTCCCTTAAAGTAAATTCTCAGGAGTAACTACTAGGTCAAGGAGTAAGAATATCTTGGTTGTTCAATGGGTACAGTCTTGCAAGATGAAAAGTGTTCTAGAGATGGATGATGGTGATGTTTGCACAACAATGTAAATGTACTTAGTGCTACTGAACTATACATTTAGAAATGGTTAAGATTAAAATTTTTTTTAAATAAAAAGAATAGAAGGTTATATATCCCCCAAACAAAAGAACATCATTCTTTTGAAAAGAATGGTAGCATAATAAACCATTGGCCTTTTAGAAGAAATAACCAAATTATAGTGCCACCAACATGTTTACCTCACTTGTACCAATATTGAATGTCTTGTATTTCTTAAAATTTTTGCTAAGTGATCTAAAATGACTCTTCAAGGTTGTCTTAATTTGCATATTTATTTCTATTAGGGTCGAAATGTAAATATTTGCCCTTGTGGGGTTTTTTGCTATTTGTATTTCCTTTTACGTGAAATGTACATTCATATCATTGGCCCTTGTTTCTATTAAGACATTGATCATTTTCCTTAAATTTAAAAGATTTCTTTTTGTCGTGTAATATTTGAAGTAAGCATTTCTCCTAGTCTTTGTTGTCTTTTTAATTCAGATTTAAGAAATAACTTTATGATTTTAATCCTACAGGTGAACTATGGAAAAGTTTATAATGACAGTAGAAAAGGATTGAAATTCACTGTCTCCTGTGGCTGCAGTTCAGAATTTGTTTTTGTACCATATGGTAGCACCATTGCTATTTATACAGTTTACTCAGGAGAACAGATAACTATGCTTAAGGGACATTATAAAAGTGTTGACTGCTGTGTATTTCAGTCTAATTTCCAGGTAAGAATGATGCTTAAGGGAATTTAAAATGTCAGGTAGCTAGTTTGCCAGACTAGTTGTATATAAAAGAGTAAATTGTGCTTTCATTCTGGGGAGTTATACTTCTAATCCACATTTGAGCTAGGATTTATTTCGTAGAGAATAATACAGCCTAGATTTTTAGATGGCATAGGATACATGAATGAATCAGCATAATACTATGCAACTTGATTGGAATAAATTCTCTTTCTTTTGCATATGAGCTTTATTTATTTAGCAGTTGAAAATCTCTGGTGAATTAAAATAATTTCTTGCAAACAAACTTTTGTTTAAAAAATGAAATATAGGTGTTTAATCTCAAAATGTAGTTTGTGTATCTTGGTTTAGGTGTGAGTGTGTCTAAAATTTTGTTTATTTCTTCCTTATTTTCTGTCAATGGCTAACAAAGGTATGCTTATGAAGTTAATACATACATAATTTCTTAAATACCCATGACTTTTGTTTGTTTAATATCCTCACCCTTCTTTTTCATGTCCCCAGTGGGCAAATTGGCTTTTTTTTTTTCAGAGATAAATATACGCAAATTACCTCATGTGCTCTTTTACATGAGTCTAATATAGAAAGATAGTTGGTATTTTCCTTATTTTTTAGGTAAGGAAAATGAAGCTCATGAAAGTTAAATACTGACAGAGTGAAAATTATAGATTATTAGAGCTTGAAGGGACTTTAACTGTCACCTGGTGAAACTCCTATTCATTCATTCATTCATTCATTAATACTGATTACCTAATTTGTGCCTGACACTGTGCTGTAAGATATATAGGCCTAATTTTTTAGCTAGTACACACCAGTATGTCAATATCCATTATTGAAATATTCAGTATATCCTACTGGTTGGTAAACAGCTATTGCACCAAGCCCCTCAACTGACCTCTAGCCTTAGCCCATTCCCTGGGACCTCTTACATCTTATCTTAACCTGGCAACCAAGGGGTACCTACAGGACCCTGCTCCAACTCTATGGCCAGTATCTCTTCTGATTAATCAGTATCCTAATGTACCAGTCATTAAATATTTCTTATGTTTCTTCTGGGAGAAGAAAACTAAAGCACCAGAGGTGACATGACTTGCCTCTAATCTGCAAGTAGTTATTGACAAAGCATCATTCTCAATTCAAAGAAATTCTTAGAATATTGTTCCTCTTTTCTTGTCCACAGTCACTTAGAGACACAGCCAGGATTTTAACTCAGGTATTCTGACTACAAAGTATTGCTTCCTACCAAATTGGAGCTTCCTAATAGATGTGCCTAGAACGGATTAAAATTGTGCCAAGATATTGATTTTTATCAGTCCCTAGAATAGCTGAGATAGCCAGAGACCTGGGGCCAGTTTGCCTAGACAAATACCATTTCTATATGTGCTATGAACTCAGAAAGATTTTAATCACTGTACTACATCAGAAAACTCTCAACTCTTATCCCATTTCACCTGTTATGATTCTAAAAAGGAAAATAATTATAAATCTCAAAAGTAAAAGAGGATAGTACTTTTGCTTCCATTTAGTAGCAGAACACTTTTGCAAATTAAATATTACACAAAACTCACTATTTGAAAATAAAATGTAGTAATTCTATCATAGATGTAAAAATATGACAAGATATACTCAACATCAAAATAATTAATGACAGTAATAGACAACCCATTGACTAAAATAGGAATCCATGAATCCATGCTAGTATGAATAAGTAAATTGGTAAATTAAAAATTTAATGAGAATGAGATATTTGCATGGTCTCAACGTATTACCCCATAAAATATTAAATACAAAGGTTAAAAGATTGATTTTACCCTGATGAAGCCTGGCATATATCACCTTAATCAAATGATCAAAGTTAACAACTATTTATGGGACATCACTTCTGTGATATTCCTGGAAAAATTGAATAACCCAAATTGAATCATGACATGCCAAATTTGAGAGGTATTCTACAAAATAACTGGTATGTATCTTCGAAATTGTCCAAGTCAAGAAAGCCAAAGAGAGACTAAAGAACTGTTCCAGATTGAAAACTAAAGAGACATGACAAAGTATACAGCATGTGATTTTTAACTGGACCATTTTGTTATAAAGAACAGCACTGGGGCAGTTGGTGAAAGTTGAATGGGGTCTAAGAATTAGTTGGTAGTAATATGGTGAATTTTTCGTATTTTGTTGGTTACATTGTAATTGTATAGGAAAGTGTCCTTGTTCCTATGAAATATACACTAAATTATTCAAAAGTGATAAGGCTTCATGTTAGCAGCTTAATCTCAGGAAAAAAAATTCTTTTTTATTACACTTGTAAGTTAAATTTTGAGATTGTTTTATAAGAAAATCTAATTTCCCTAATGAACCCCTATGTCTATTCCAAACACTTCAAGACTTCTTCATTCAGATCCCTCCAGTATTCTTTATTAATCATTCAAATTTAAGTGCTGCCTTTTAAAATCTCTCTTTCTTGAACATCTATAAAATATCCTTTATGTCTTAGCACTTACCTTATAAGCTTATCTCCCCAAGTTATCTTGGGTATATACTTGCCTTCTCAGGGAAACTAAATTATTCAAGGGCAGTGAACATCTGGGCATATCTTTACATCATCCATAGTTAGTGTAACCATATAGTCTAGATTTTATAATACAATCATTAAAATTTTGTCTTATTTAGGAAATTTAATAATGTATATCTAATATAGTTTAATTTTTTTAAATCTATATTTCTTATAAATAACTTCATAATTTTATTTTCCCTTTACTCAAACCGTGACTTAAATAAAAAGTACTAATTTTACCATGCCTTAAATTGTTTTTGAGATATACAATAATAAAAATAAATAATTGCATGGCAGAGCAGGGATAAAAAACTGTTAAACATAATTGTTAGAAATACAAAAATGTATTTATGAGGAAAAAGTAACTTAGTCATTCAGGGTTTTAAAACCACTTAACATCTTGCTGCTTTCCCCTTTCTCATTTGCACAGTAGTTTGTTATTACCATCATCATTATTGTTATTATTATTTACCTACTGTTTGATATTATTTTTTCCCTTGGCACTGAGCATTTGGTTTATATCCTGCTCTTTTCTCTTGACATTATGAGTATTTCCCCATGTCATTAAGTATTCAAAAACAATTTCAATGGCTATGTAATATTCTCTCATGTGACTCAACATTAATTTACTGATAATCATTCCTCTATTATTGGACAGCTATATCTGTTTTTTGTTATAAACATTACAATGATGATATCCTTGAATTTCATGTGTGACTTTGGCATAACTTTTAGAAATGTGTACAAAAATTTTTGATTAATCCTGAGATTCTATTCTCCAAAAAGATTACACCAATTTATACCCTATATATGAGAGTATATATTTCACTGCCCCATAGGAGTGTTTTCAGTAATTGTCAATATAACGTACTCCTTCAGTTTTGTTGGGGAGGGGAGTGAGCATGGTCCAGCTATAAGCAAACAGCATATCTGTAAAAATACTGGCATACTGTATGTCAGCCCAGGCTTCCCCTTACGAAGTAAACTTCTGAACAGCTTGGGTCTTCAGGCTTTTCTGTTGAATAGCAGCCAGTTAGGCAGTTGGAAGCTAAATAAAACTTTTTGTGAATTTTTGGCCTATTTCAGTAGAAATTCATATGGTTTCTTCATTGAAATGTGTATTTAAGTTCAGTTATTGACAAAGAAGGATAAACTCCTTATTCCAGTTTTTTCTCTATTATGACATTTGAAATATATGGATACTATGATAGGTAAAAACCACTAGTATAGGCCGGGTGCAGTGGCTCTTACCTGTAATCCTAACACTTTGGGAGGCCGAGGTTGGAGGATCACTTGAGCTCAAGACCAACCTGAGCAAGAGTGAGAACCCATCTCTATTAAAAATAGAAAAATTAGGCCGGGCGCGGTGGCTCACGCCTGTAATCCTAGCACTCTGGGAGGCCGAGGCGGGTGGATAGCTCAAGGTCAGGAGTTCAAGACCAGCCTGAGTAAGAGCGAGACCCCGTCTCTACTATAAAATAGAAAGAAATTAACTAGACAACTAAAAATATGTGTAAAAAATTAGCCGGGCATAGTGGCGCATGCCTGTAGTCC
>CAUYMX010052645.1:0-34710 GCA_963573855.1 Lepilemur septentrionalis | reverse complement strand
ATCGCTCAAGGTCAGGAGTTCGAGGCCAGCCTGAGCAAGAGTGAGACCCTGTGTCTACTAAGAAAATAGAAAGAAATTAATTGGCCAACTAAAAATATATAGAAAAAAATTAGCCAGGCATGGTGGCACATGCCTGTAGTCCCAGCTACTCGGGAGGCTGAGGCAGGAGGATTGCTTGAGCCCAGGAGTTTGAGGTTGCTGTGAGCTAGGCTGACACCACGGCACTCACTCTAGCCAGGGCAACAGAGCGAGACTCTGTCTCAAAAAACAAAAAAAAACTTAAAGAAGGTGGATGCTTCTGTTCCTGTTTTCATTTCCATTATTGTTGTTATTAATAAAATATTTATTCAATAAATTAAAATCAGGAGAGGAAATTCCAGAGCTGAATCAGCACTTTGAAGATTTGCCAGCACTCAAAAGTTCTGCTTGGGGAGGCGTGGCAGAAAACAACAAAACCCAGTTTACTCATCTCAGGGCCTGATGCTTGTAGGACTGTTTGCGTAGCTCTTGGAAAAGCATTGAATCCCAGAGCCACACTGCCCATTCTCAGAGAAGTCCCCCACTCTGCGTGGGCAAGTACCACCCATCCCGCCCTCGAATGTTCCCTGGCCCGTCCCTGCAGCCCTCTGGAGAGCTGGCCTAGTAGTCTTTCCACTGAAAGCTGGGGATAGTTGCTGCCAGCAAACAGCCCTGCCTTCCTGGAAGGCCAGGTCCAACCCCTTCCTACTCACTCAGCAAGCTGCTGACCTTGGATCTCCCCACGGTGTGTAAACAAAACCACATAGGAAACTACATACATTCCTAAAGGCAGATGAAAACTCTAACACATTCAACAACGTAAAACTGCTTGCATGTAGACTTTCCCCCTTTTCCTACCTCCTGGGCCTCTGGAGCTTCCTTCCCATTTTCTTTACACAGCTTTGCTTTAGGATGTTGGAAAAACTGTCTCAGCTCTGTGGTTTTCTAGAGGTGGAGGGGCCAGCTGATCCAAGTAACTCTTTGTTGAGTCACTAAATGAACCAACCCTGGGTCTGCTCAGACTTCTTGTTATGTAATATAATAAAATTCCCTCATATGTAAACCACTTTGGTTGTGGTTTCTTGTACAGCCGAAACATCCTATTGTCATCAGGATGGAAAGAGGAAATTCTGTTACAGGTATTTTTGAGAAAGGTAGATAAGAAGAGGCCTTCAGGGGGCCTTCTTTGGGGCAGGGCTACGCAGAATGCGGTTGGTGCACCTACAGCATCAGAATTGCCCAGGAGTTCGTAAGGAATGCGAATTGCAAAGGGCTTCGCCCCGGACTGATCAAATCAGGTTCTCTGGGGGTGCGACTGGACTCCGTGCTATAACAAGGCCCCCCATCCAGTGGACTGGATGCAGCTAGAGTTGGAGAGACCACTGACCTAGAAGGAGACTTCTGAAGTTAGGGGTCTCATGGTCCCCCAGAGGAAGGGCTGTGCCACCAGTGCATCCCTGATCTCCCTGAAGCTGTCTAATCTTCCAGGCCTCAGTTTCCTTTTCTGTCACAACAATGTGCGAATCAGATGTTGTCTGATTGTGAAAATGGTTTGACAATCAGGTTGTCAACCATTTCAGTGGTGTGAAAATGGCTTGAAAGGGCTAAAAGCCTTGATCCCCGGGAGTCCCGGAGCTGACCCGGGCGCCCGCACGACGCAGACAGTGGGGTCAGTCCGGGTTCCGCACCCAGCCCGCGCCCCCTCGGGAAGGGCGGGTCCCCGCCTGTGTGTCCTGGTGCCCGGTGGCGGACAGTCACGGTGGGGAGTCTCTGTGATCAGTAACTGAACTCAGCTGCTCCTATTCTGAGTTTTGTTTTCGGATTCCTGCTTGAGTCAGTGGGGAAGGACTGCAAAGCCGATGTGCCTCGCGGCCTGAGGAGGGCCAGCCGCGGTCGCAGTGCTGCCTCCCTCCCCGCGGCCTCGGTCCTCCTCCCCCGACAACCTCCAGGAAAGACTGCCCCGGCCCTCCCTGGAGGAGTCACAGGACCAGCAGCCCTGGAGACAGACGAACGAGCAAGACGTGAGAGCTCGTCTCAGTCACAAGGCGCCCACGCAGCCACAGCAGCGGTCCTCAGAGCCGCCGCCGAGGTCCGCTTTGAGGCGGCGGCGGCGGCGCGCCCCCGCGCTGCCTACGCAGGCGGGGTTCGGCGTTGGAGGGGGGCGCGCCCGCTGGCCAGAGGGCCAATCAGAGCAGGGAAGGCCAGCAGGCCCGGCTCCCAATGGCCACTAGGACGCCGGCCGTACGCGCTGCCTGCTCTGCGACTGGGAGAACGTCCTGCCAATCAGGGCGGAGCCTGCAGGGGTTTAGCCAATAGCGGGAGGCGACCGGGTCACGCCCGGGGCCCGGCGGTCGGCGCGGTGGTCCGCGAGCGGGTAGGCGCTGAGGAAGTGGCAGCCTTCTCGGCTCGCGCTCCGGCTCTCGGCCCCTCCCTCGCGGCCGGCCGCGTCATGCCAGCCGCTGCTCGGCGGTAGTGCCCCGGGACGCCGCCGCCGCCCGCCTGCCCGAAGCCGCGCCCACTGCCCAGAGCCAGAGGGATGGTGGTAGTCACGGGGCGGGAGCCAGACAGCCGTCGCCCGGACGGTGCCATGTCCAGCTCCGACGCCGAAGACGACTTTCTGGAGCCGGCCACCCCGACGGCCACGCAGGCGGGGCACGCGCTGCCCCTGGTGCCCCAGGAGGTACCTGAACGGACGGAGGGGGGCGTGGGGAGGGTGCGGGGCAGAGCTGACCTTGGGAGGGGAGCAGCGCTGGGCCAGGGCCGAGGTCCGGGGTCGGGCTGAGGGCGTCGCCGGAGGATCTGTGCTCCCCTGCCCGCGTCCCTGTAAAATGTGTGAAGTGCACCAGGTGTGTCTTCCCTGACCCTGGGGACACCTGGTCCCCTAACCCCTCCTTCCAGCACCCACTGCCTGCGAGGTTGATTTGCTCCCTTCCCTATGTCCCACCTTTAGCAACTAGAGGAGGGAGGGCAGGCCATGGGAGGGGGACCCTGGAGCCCCAAGAGATGATGGTGTCTTCTAGAGAATCCAAGAGGAGGCCTTGGTGGTTGCTCATACCCAGCTGCCCAGGGAATGGGACAAGGAGCCATCTGCAGATAAGGAGCTGGCCAAGTAGTAAATGTGTCCACGCTCACCTGACAACCTCCTGACAACCTCGTGGCTCCCGCTCACTAGCTGCTGTGCTGTGATGCGCCGTGGCTTCCACTGCTCGCTCTTAATGTGTGTGATACTATCATGTTTAATACCTGAAATGACCCTCAAGAGAAGGGAAAAGAGGAGGGAAGGTGGGGCCTTGCTGGACACTGAAGAGGGAGTCTAGCTAAGGTAGTGCTGGATCGTGGAGCATGTGATGTGTGGAGTCCCAGGACAGTGGACAGAGGCCCAGGGGAGCTGGGCTGGGTGAGGCTCTTAGGCAGATAGTGTTGTGTTAGGGTTGTAAGCCCTACACCCCAACATCCTGGGAAACTTGTGAAAATGATCAAAATTCTGGAAGTACTCTCTGCATTTGAAAAAAAGAGACCCAGTGGTGCTGTTTTTTGTATACTGTCATTGGGGAAATGATGTAGTTTGAGAGAGAGACTGCAGGCTAGGGCTCCAGGGCCAGCTCCCCCACCAATTACATTGCTCCATGTGAGCTCTAAAACTCTGTGTTTTTGATGACTTTTGTCCTCTCTACTTCAATCTTCTAATCTCTAATATGAAGCAAACACTTGGATTGGTATGAATATCTTTGGAAAAGGTTTAAAGAGATCCAGAAATGTAAAGTATTATTATTCCAAAACAATATTTGAGTCCTTCATATACACATAGAATGTTTTCTAAAGACCTATAGAATAAGCGGAAGGCATTTACACATGTTCTAGGTATAGAAGAGTAACAGTACTTTCATACACAGAACTGTAAACACCTATTTCATTCAATGCATTTTGGATCTTTACTGTGATCTCACAATGCACAAGGCCCTGGGTAAGTTTTCATTAATGTGTTTGCACCCTACTTTATTTCACAAAGGATTTGGAAGCTAGGAAAAGGGACTGTCTAGATAAATATACATAGACTTCCACTGGAATGAGAGAGATGTAATATTGAAAAGTATGCACTGGGATAAAATTTTAGTTGATCTGGAGGAAGTTTGTGGGAAAATTAGAGAGAACTGAAACTGACCTCATTTCTTTCAGATGCAGTCTGATAGAAACCACAAGCACTGAAAGACATTAAAAAAAAAATCCTGAGCATTTTAGGGGAAACCCCGAGCTTCTTAGGGCACATCTGTACCATCATTTTCCTGTTCTTTGCCCAGCCCTTGCCTCCAGAACCTTAGCTGGACTGGAGACTAATCTTCTCACTCCACAGATGAAGTAAGAGAGGACTGGTTGCCTGGAAGCTTTTAGCACGCATCTACTGAGCTCTGCTGTAGCAGCCCCATGATTGGCAAACAAGACGCTTTCCTTGCCCTTGGGAGGCTTGGGGTCCAGTGGAGTGTGTTGACAGAGGCTGATAATGCCAGTGCTTTGTGCTAGGTGCTACGATAGAGGAAAGTGTGGCACACCATGAAGGCGTAGTGGAGGAGTATGTTGTTAACTCTATCTTGGGGGCAGGTGAGGGACAATAGAGCTCATAGAGGAGGGGAACTTGAATGGAAACTTCTAGAATGAGTGGATGCTGCTAACCTATGTGGTGCATTGGTGTAAATTAGAAAAAGGGCATGTAGCTGGGTTAGTAGATCACTCATCCAGGTGCCCTTATACAGTAAACAACCTGTACCACCCTATGGGGCAATTGCTTTGCTTTATTGGCAGAGGAAGAGTGAGTGGTAAGTGCATTTTGGGCAGCATGAGCAAGGACACAAAGGGTAAATTCAGGAAGTGGAAGGAGGACGATGAAGGCTTGAGGTCTAGAGCAGAGAAAGCGGGGTTGGCGTAGAGAGACCTGACTTAAGAGCTCTCAGGGGTAGAATGGGTAGGACTTGGCAATTGATGAGTATGGGAAGAGGAAAGAGAGAGAAGATAACATGTTCAGAGGGTCCCCTGGGCTTGGGTGACTGAGCAAATGGTTGGCACTAATCGGACCAGAGAAGACTGAAGATGGAGCAGCCCTGCCTCTCATTCCCCCCTGCCTCCCTGAGAGCCCCATGGTTCCTTTCCAGTTTCCCGAGGTTGTCCCCCTTAACATTGGAGGGGCTCACTTCACTACACGCCTGTCTACCTTGCGGCGCTACGAAGATACCATGCTGGCGGCCATGTTCAGCGGGCGCCATTACATCCCCACGGACTCTGAGGGCCGGTACTTCATTGACCGAGATGGTACACACTTTGGGTATGTCTCTTGCTCTACAATCAACATTGTAGTCCTAGCAAATGAGTAACCTGGGCTTGGATACGGGACTTTAGCATTTCCGTAGTACCTAGAAGAAGAGAGAATGTACTGATGGAGTTTAATAAATTTGCTTGTTGAATTGAATCAAAATGCTTAGTTTCTTTGCCAGAGGAGACAAGGACAGCCAGAGAAATTCCAGATTATCCACACTGGCTGGATATGAGGAAACTGCTTCTATCCTAGGCAATTTTTAAATTTTTATTATTGTTCATTTGTTTATTTTTAAATTTATTTTTAGGTTTTTTAATTTTTTATATTTTTTAGAGATAAGATCTCACTGTGTTGCCCAGGCCGGAATACAGTGGCTATTCACAGATGTCATCATAGTGCACTGCAGCCACAAACTTCTGGGCTCAAATGATCCTCCTGCCTCAGCCTCCCAAATAGCTAGATGCATACCACTGCATCTAGCTATCCTAGGCAATTTGAGATCAGGAAGTTGTCATCTGTGTGGAGAGAAATAGGTGTGATCCCACCTAGAGGCAGGGGAAGTCTAAAACAACTTCTCAGAGAATACCTTCAGATCTAAATTCTGGGGCTCAACATTGCTGTGGGGAGGAAGCATGTGGTGTAGCAGTGGTTCCCAAAATTCTTTCAGTAGTATAAAACAACAATGACACTGACAAAAGTTAGGGAAGGGCTGACACAGGGTTGCCATCCTTTAATTTTGCCAACAAAAGTCTCTTTTTAAAAAAATCCTTTTGTTGTTCCTGTCATTTTAACACTAAAACATGGGAAAATACAATCACACACACAAAAAAGCAGCTGGGCATGGTGGACCGTGCTCATTATCCCAGTTACTCTGGAGGCTGAGGCAAGAGGATCGCTTGAGCCCAGGTTTAAAGGCTGCAGTGTGCTATGATGGCACCTGTGAGCAGCCACCATGCTCCAGCCTGGGCAACATAGTGAGACCCCATCTCTAAAAATAATGATAATAATAACCTTTCCCAAGAAAGGACTTCTGATAATCTTACACATAAATAATTTAAAGACTTTATGTCTCAGTATGCTTGTTTATAAAATGAGAAATAATTATAGCTGCTTCGCAGGCCTGTCAATGAGGATTAAATAAAGAGCCTTAGCGTGACCCCTGGCCAGGTCCTTTTCAGTGTGTGTCGCTAGAACTCTTTGCTCCTTCAGTCTAAGTTTGGAGATAACTAGAGAACTTACATGGTCCTTGACCTTGAATCAAATGACCAGGGAGGCAGAAACTCTAAACCACTACATCTCTGTGCTGGCCTCCAAGTAGGATTGCCCACATTGTGGGAAAAGGTCATTTTTATCCTCAGAAAGGAGCCTCAGGTCAAATAATTTGCTGTGAAGCATCTGGGTTTCCCCAGTGGGCTGTCAGCTGCCTCCAATGCTGAGAAAACAAAGTGTCACATCGCTCTGCAGAACTATAAAAAGATTCTTGTTTGCAGGCTGTTTGGGGGAGGAAAGTGCTGGCCCCAGCTAGCAGCTCCCACATTTCTCTTAGCTGGGTCTTACCCCAAGGTTTTGATTTTTAGAGCTCACCAAGGTTTGCTGAAGATCCTCGAGTACTAATTTTAAGAGGGACTGTCAAGAGGGGGATTAGGGTTTGACTCAAGGCTGATGTGCCTATGCCCATGTGGCACAGCAGGAGAGTGACAGAGCAGGCAAGGGTGTGGCAGAAAGCAGGATATGGTGGCATTCATACTCAGACTACTGGACTCCAGTGGCCTATGATTTATCAGCAGCAGATGAAGTTGTTGAAAGACTCATAAAATATGGGTTCAGGGCAGTTAGTTGGTGGGGTGCATTTCTCTGCTGGTGCAGCTCAGGTACCCCCAGCACCCACCACGGAAGCTGCTTGGGCCTCCACTTGGAACAGTACCCATCATGATCAGCGTACCACACTTTGGTCTGAACGCTTCTGTTGAAGCCTGGACCATTGTGGGTGTGGGCGTGGAGTCAGCCATGTCTGGATCTGAGCCTCTGGCAGCTCTGGCTGCTTGAGCAAGGGTGTTTCTAACCACTCTGGGCCCCATTTATAAAATGGAGATAAGATAGCACACACCATATAATGTCGTTGAAAGGATTAAATGGGATAACACACAAATAGTGGCTGACACAGATTAATATTAATTCTTAGTGAGTGTTCACTGATGTCGTATTATGGTCACAGGCTAAGCTGTTGTTACCTCAGTAACAGCCTGATCTTAGGGTTTACTCCCTTCCACTGCTACCAGTGATGGGTCTGACTACTCTTAGCAGTAAAGAATCTAAAAAGTGAATTAGAAAGACTGAATTTTTATTTTAAGAAAATGCAGTATGTAATTTTATTCAGTCCTGGAACCAACTTGTTCAGACATTATGGTTAGGCATTTAATCTTTTTCATATAGCTATAGAATAATACTGGTGGCAAGGATGAGGAACAGCTAGAACTCTTCTACATTACCGATGAGAATGTAGAAATACTACAACCACTTTGTTAAACATGCACTCATCCTGTGACTGAACAATTCTAGTCCTAACACTTACCCAAGCAAAATTGGTACTTGTGTCCACAAAAGATTTTTGGGGTTTTTTTTGTTAGAAATAGGGTCTCACTCTGTCACCCAGGCTGGAGTGCCGTGGAGTGATCAAGTGAGTCTTGAATTCCTGAGCCCTGGGCTCAAGCAGTCCTCCTGCCTCAGCTCCTACGTGGCTAGGACTACAGGTGTGCACCACCATACCCAGCTAACTTTTAAATTCTTTTGTAGAGACAAGGTCTCGCTATGTTGCCATTCTTGGCCTCAAGCAATTCTCCTGCCTTGGCCTCCCAAAGTGCTAGGGTTATAGGTGTGAGCCACTGTACCTGGCCCACAAAAGGTTTTATACAGGAATGTTCATTGCAGCTACTCATAACAGCCAAAAACTGGAAACAACCCAAATGTCCATCAACAGGAGAATGGGTAAATAAATTATACTATATTCATACAGTGGTATACTACTTATATAATCAATAATAAAAAGAAACAAATAATACAAAGAAATAAACTATGTTACATGTAACATAGTGGATAAATCTCAAAAGCATTATGTTGCAAGAAAGAAGCCAGGTACAAAAGAGAACATACTGTGTGATTCCATTTATATGAATTTCAAGAAAAGGCAAAACTAATTAATAGAAGGAAAAGTTAGAGTGGGTGCTTCTCTAGAGATTGACTAGGAAGGGGCCCTAGCAAACCTTAAGGAGATGGAAATGTTCTATAACTTGATGGTGGGTGGTTGGGTGAGTATATTCACACTTAAAAAAATAATTTAACTATACAATTAAGATTTGTGCACTTATTGAATATTGTACCTCAGTTTAAAACTATATATATGTAAGGCCAGGTGCGGTGGCTTACGCCTGTAATCCTAACACTCTGAGAGACCGAGGCAGGAGGATCGCTCAAAGTCGGGAGTTCAAAACCAGCCTGAGCAAGAGCGAGATCCCGTCTTTACTAAAAATAGAAAGAAATTAATTGGCCAACTAAAAATATAGAAAAAAAGTTAGCCAGGCATGGTGGTGCATGCCTGTAGTCCCAGCTACTCGGGAGGCTGAGGCAGTAGGATCACTTGAGCCCAGGAGTTTGAGGTTGCTGTGAGCTAGGCTGATGTCACAGCACTCTAGCCCGGGCAACAGAGTGGGACTCTGTCTAAAAAACAAAAAACAAAAAAACTATATATATGTAAAAGGGCTAGATGTTATATCTTTCCATTATACCTGTAATACCTATTAATAATATGATACCTAACATTATACCTAATATTAATCATATTAGTAATAATAATCATACTGATAATAACAACTAACAACAGTTATCGAGGGCTTACTCTGTGCCAGGAATTTGCTAAGCACTTAACTTCCTCATAACATTATGAGATGGTCTTATTATTTTCTCCCATTTTACAGATGAGGAAGCTGAGGCACCAAGTTGGGTTAACCTACCCATGGTTACACAGCTGGCAGTCTGGTTCCAGATTCTGTCCAACCACTGTGTGGCACCATGCAGGTCCACTAACTCTTTCTCACCTACCCTTTTTCCTTCCTCCTCAGAGACATACTGAACTTCCTACGCTCAGGGGACCTGCCTCCCTGGGAGCGTGTACGGGCTGTATACAAAGAGGCCCAGTACTATGCCATCGGGCCCCTCCTGGAGCAGCTGGAGAACATGCAGCCACTGAAGGGTGAGAAGGTGCGCCAGGCATTTCTGGGACTCATGCCCTATTACAAAGGTGAGGTGTCAACTGCCCGGGCCAGTCGGGGTATGAGGGAAGAGGGTTGCAAGGCATCTGTCATGTCTAGGTCTCCACCGGAACAAGTGGGTGCAGGGATAATCCAAGTTCTCAAGATGGGAGAAAATTTCCTCCCTTCCTAGTCACGCTGGGAAGATTCAGGTCCAGGTGGGCTCACCTTGCCTATGACAGTCAGCAAATCTTATTTCAAAGGGACAGTCTTCATCCCGTTGGTTTCTTTTTGCTCTGGACAACCATGACCACTGTTTAAGTTTGTGCCCTTCATAGGCCCACTGAGTCCTTCCCCAGGAAATCTGTCTCATCCCTTCTGCATCCTACTGTCACTAGGACTCTCTCTGTGCACCCTCCCACTGCCCTGTGCCACCTCTCCACCCCAGTGATGGGTGCTGTGTTCACCCCTCCTAGACCATTTGGAGCGGATTGTGGAGATTGCCCGGCTGCGTGCAGTACAGCGGAAGGCCCGCTTTGCCAAGCTCAAGGTCTGTGTCTTCAAGGAGGAGATGCCCATCACCCCCTACGAGTGTCCACTCCTCAACTCCCTGCGCTTCGAGCGGAGCGAGAGTGACGGGCAGCTCTTTGAGCACCACTGTGAAGTGGATGTGTCTTTCGGGCCCTGGGAGGCCGTGGCTGATGTTTATGACCTGCTGCACTGCCTGGTCACGGACCTCTCAGCCCAGGGCCTCACCGTGGACCACCAGTGTATCGGGGTGTGTGACAAGCACCTCGTCAACCACTACTACTGCAAGCGCCCCATCTATGAGTTCAAGATCACATGGTGGTGAGTAGCCCTGATAGGCAACAGAGGCCTGTCAGGGAGGGTGTCCCGCCCCCTTGGTGGCTCTGGGAGTAAGATCCCTGGAGGGGCTGCTGACTGCCCCAGAGCCTGCTGAGGTGAGGACGGAGTCCTGAGGCACAGCTCCGAGGGGCCGGAGGTGCAGCTCCTGTCTCCCAGCTGCACCTCAGGGTCAGGCTCAGGGCCTGTGCTCACTTGGCCTTTCCTTGAGGCATGGCAGTCTTTACTTGAGGCTGATGGGGTCTAGCCAGAGCTTGACCAGAAAGTCCAGAGTTTTGTCACCTTCTTGACCTTACAAGAGAGTTTCTGCCCATTTTAGAGCCACATTACTGAACTGATGTAGGCATAATCACTTAGCCCTGTTCAAGCACCCTTTCCTTGTGCGCAGTGTATTGGTATGAACACAGAATATGATGGGGGATTCTCCCGAGTAGCCACCCCATAGCCTCTGGCTGAAGAAGAAAGAGTTCTCTCCCAATGCACCCCTCCTCCTCCTCCAAGGATAGTCCCCCACATTCTTAGTCTGTGGAAAGACATCTTTTCCTCCTGGAACATGTTCTTCAACACCTTTTAGAGATTTAACCATAGTTGCTGAAGCCATGTACCAGGTTGGCCTTAGAAAACCACAATGTTTACAGCCCTGCCTTAGGGCCACAGCTTTTCCTACCTTCCACCAACCTTCCTTGCCTACAGGGTGTCTTCTCACAGGGCTGGAATGCAAATTTCAAAGGCTCCTTTTGAAAATTCCCTAAGTCAGGCGGGCAAGATGCCTTGATCTTCTGTTACCTTTGAAATGTAACATCCTTTTTAGAGGCTCGGAATACCTCCTTGGCTGCTATTTCATGTGTTAGAATCCAGTTTGTGGTGAACCTCTTTGGAAGGGGACCCCCTTTTTAAACCCTGTTGTTTTATCCTGCTAACATTCTCCTTCTAGGAGAGTGTCTATCCTGGGAAAGTAAAGGAGGGGCTGGGTGAGAGGCACAGCTATCTTAGCAGCCCTAGGTAGATCACAGAAAACCTCCATTATATTTTACTCCCCACATTTCAGAAAGAGAAAAAGATCCACAAGGATCAGTTAGCACTGTATTTCCTTCTTACCCTGTCTGCATCCTGGGCCAAGTAGTCAGGGCATGGACATGCAGCTCCTAAAGGAGAGCTATGCAGTACCACTGATCAGAATGTAACATTTCTGTGTTGCATTAAGGCTGTCTCTCTATAATTATGATTGTTGGACTCTTCCTGGGTATTCTCCAAGGGAGATTTTTTGATATGTAAAGAATTGGTGAGAGCTGGGCATGGTGGCACTTGCCTGTAGTCCCACCTACTCAGGAGGCTGAGGCAAGAGGATCACTTGAGCCCAGGAGTTTGAGGCTGTAGTGTGCAATTACTGTGCCAGTGAATAGCCACTGCACTCCAGCCTAGGCAACATAGTGAGACCCCATCTATTAAAAAAAATAGAGAGAGAGAACCTATAAGAACAGCACCATTAATCTCAGACCTACAGGACCAGCTAGGTGAGGTAGGGGCAAGGAGGTTGCTGAAAACATCTGTGTCCATCTGAGGAAGAAAAGGCCAGGCCCTGGGCCCTTGGCTGAATTCCTCTATGGGTTAGAGGACAGTGACCCCCTAGCCCCTGTGTGGAAACAGATTTCAGGACATGGTTTTGCACTCGTGTTGCTCTTTTATGGGTAGAACAGAGTTGGAGACTGATGTCTAAGAGAAAGGACAGTTCATGTTCTAAGATAGGTGCTTTCTCTGTCCTCATATACAAATAGATGTTCTCTTTTCTGGAGCTGTTGACCCTGCTTGGAGCTTAGCTCAACAACTTGGCTCTTGCTTTATTCTAACAGAAAAACCTGTGTCTTAGGTTGCTCTGATCAGTGTTGCCTACTGCCTAATACATGTTTGTCTTTTGACAGCTAGTGAGGCAAACTACTGAGGAGCAAGTGCGCATGCATAGAGAGCAGATCATTAAGCCCAGTGCTTTCAGTGACCTGGCCTTGGCCCCTTCTCCTTCCCACCCCTGCCACAGAAATCACAGTGCTTGGTTGTTTAGACTCCATACTCTGAAGACAGGGAGAAACTCGTTTCCTCAAATGCGAGTCTGCTCAAAACCAGGTCCTGAAGGCTTGCTCAGGGTTACTGGGATGCTGGATAATGACACTGTCCCTGTGCCTCTTGCTGAAGACACCCCTGTTTCTCTGTCCCCCCTGTGTTGGCACTCAGTTTGTGCCACTGTGGGAGACAAGGCTCTGGGCTAGTAGAGCAGGCAGAGGACACTGGGCAGCCACCTTAGAGCTCTTTCTAAATGGAGTTAAAGCATTCAGTGGTTCAGTTTGACCGTTCACTGATGAGAAGCCAAGGCCAGGTTAAAAAGTGTAATTGGATGTGGTGGTTTGTGGTAATGGCCTCCAAGGAAAGGGGTCATCCTTGCGGAAGTGGCTTCTCCCAGTTTGAGCCCTTTCCAACTCTAAGGCCCAGAGCACAAGAAGGGTTGGGTATGGAAGGAAGACTCCAAAAGATGAAAGCTTTTCCCTGATCGAAAGAAAGTATATTTTCATAGAATTCATGTGCATAATGTTGATAAATGCCTCTCATGTTGACAAGGGACTATATTTATTTTGCATTGAGACAGGCCAGTAGTTACCGATGAGTCAAACCAAAGTGCTTGCCTTTGGAGCTTCCCTTTCGTTTGACCTTTTTCCCTGGCACCATGCTCGCTGGTTGGGAAGGTGAAAGTTTTAGGAGATAGGACCATATGGTGCAATGCTGGCCAGAACAAAATTCAATAAAAATAAATAATCTCATAGTAACAAACAAGACTGAAACAAAACTACACTGAAACACATCCCATCCCAGGGGGAGGAATTCTTTTGGTGATGCTCTAAATAGAAGAAAGGAACCGTCACCCCCCTTATTCTACCTCTACCTTATTCACTAGGCTTACCACCCAGAAAGCAGACAACTGTACTCTGGAAGTTTCTATGCTTTTTTCCTGGGGCTTAGGGTATTCTTGAAGCTGTCTTAGCCTTGTGCTTCAGGCTGATTAAGTGATAGAATCTTCCTATTCTGAGTTGCCCGCTGGAGGACTAGGAAATAGATATTTGCAAGACACAGAGTGGGGTGGCCATCTGTGTGTCATCTAGGTCTAGGCTGGATCCTGAAGAAGTTGAGACAAACAGCAACAAAAAACACTACTCACTGAGCATTTTTATCCCAGTAAGAATTTCAAATATTGTCCTTCTGCATACCTTCTGTCCTCATTTGATTCTAATACAAGCAATTAAGCTTTCTTGGTACTGTTTTGCTGGGGCTCTTGCATGAAGGAAGTGCCTGTCTCATGGTCCTTAAAAGAGAGAGGCTTTCTTCATCTGAAGCTGGAGTGTTGGGAACTGGGGTGGGAGAGGCACTTTTTGGAATCCCGGACAAAGCACATATATATGTATATATTAAATGGGGAAAGGTGGGTTGGCAAGGGGTTGAGGGAGGTGGAAACGAAGATTGGGTGTAGGGACAGGCAGTCACCTCCGGAGTGTGGAGGTCACGTGGGTCCATTGTCTTCCTTCTGTACAGTGTTGGGTTTCTGCACACAGTATAACACTTACTGTGTGGGTTCATGTACCTGTCTGTGAGCACTTTGGTGTGTGGAGCCTCAGTACCCTTGGAGGGCATTAAAGTCAAGAACTAGAACCTGGGTGCTGTGCCTTTCTTTCTTAGAGACTTGCTCTCATCCCTTCTCTGCCCCCCACATTGCCCCCAAATACGTCTTGATTTCTGCTTAAAATATGGTATGCTTGTCAATGTCACAATAAATAAAACAGACTCTTCCCTGAGACCAGCAGCTGAACTTCTGCCCTGGCTTGAAGTTAAAGGGAGGTGGGCCCCATGAAGGCCCTTCTGGAGTTGCTCTAGCCATGGCTTAGTTTCAGGTAGGAGTGTGCCCATCCCAGCCTATGCAAACAGCTCTGTTCTCTTTTGTCGAGGGTTCTCTAGGGGAAGAAGAGACCACAATTGCACATTCACTTGTGTGGCTCAAAACTATATCAGGTAGTTGTGAAAGAAATTCATCCTATCATATTACCCTTTTCAAAGGGGAGATAAGTAGCTCTAAGCTTAGTGAGCCTCAGCAGTTAAGATCCTTCCTTGAGGAACATGGACGTAAGTTGCCCTTCCTCTGAAAGCAGAGTTTGATACCTTCCTGGCTCGTGAGCATGCTCTTCAAGATGCCACTTGGAGTCACTTCATGGATTAACCCAGAAAGGTGAGTTCTGAAGTGCTGGGTAGCTACAACACCCTCCAGTTGCTTCCTTAAATCTCTGATTATTCTGGCTTTTAAACAAAAACACTGCACCATCTGTGCCAAATGTATTCCCTGACCTAATTACTGAGCACACAGTCACACATAGCAATAGTATACTAATAATACCTCACAAATTGAAAACTAAAGCTCACAGAGGTGTCATTTCCCTAAGAGCACATAGCTGGTAAATGGCAGGGCCAACATTCAAGCCCAGAGCCCCTTTCTGAAGTCCTCAGGGGCATTCAACAGCAGAGTCCTCCCTTCCCCTTGGCAGCTCAGTGTCCCACCTCTGAGGCTAAGGGCTTCACCCTGCCTAACCTGTGAAGATTTTTTTTATTTTTTGTTTTATTTATTTTTTAAAAGACAGAGTCTCACACTGTGTTGCCCAGGCTGGTCACAAACTCCTGGCCTCGAGCAGTCCTCCCTCTTTGACCTCCCAAGAAGCTGGGATTACAGATGTAAGCCACCACACTTGGCTCTCCTGTGAAGATTTGAAAGGCAGGTATTCTAGGAAGAAGTATTAGAAAGACTTCCTTAGACATGTAGGCCTTAAGTAGCCCCTGAATGTTAAGGAGATAGATGGGGTCCCCAATTTACTGCCCTCCTGAGTGAGGGACACATATCCACTAGGTGGAGAGGGGCCCTGCTTGTGGGGCGATGAGTGGTGATAGCAGGTGAGTAATGGCTCCCTGGCTGGACTCTGGGTGTGGCAGGATGATCTGGGACAGTCCAAGTTAATCAGACTCCCACAGCCCGAAGGTCTAACTGCACAGACATGCTTGGCAGGCTGACCATGTGCAGGTGTGCTCAGGCCATGGCCCTCCTCCAGGGACCCCTGGTCTTAGAAGAATAATAGAATAGGAAGCTCTTCAGTTTAACTCTGGGGACACCATATGCCTGGCTTAGGGCTCATGGCTTTTGGATTCCAGATCACTACACTGCCAAGTGTCCCTTCTGCATCCTTGTAACTGATCTCTTAGCTGGCTTTACTTACTTTTAGTTTTGATTTGTTGAACTTATAGCATGTTCCTTTAGCTTTTATTTACTTACCTTTGACTTTCTATCCTTTTATTCCTTACCATTTTGTTTTTTCTGTCATGTACTTAAGCTTAATTTCTCTAGTTTTTAAACATAATTTTAAACTTTATTTCTGATGTAACTTCTGAATAAAGCATGAACAGGACACCACTGAAGGTAATCCTGATTCTGAGCAAGGGTAATTATGTGCTGTTTTTTTCTTCTCCAGTCATCTCTACAATGACCTTACTAGCTGTGAACTTATGGTACCTCATTTCTTCCTCAGATGAAGACCTGCTTCTAAAATCTAAATGTTAATACAAGGGAAGACTGACAGTATTCCTATAAAATTCATGGATCTGGGTTACCTAGTAGATCCAATGGCCAAATTTTACTTCTCCAAAATGTACCCCCTCTCCATACCGCACACAGAAAATAATGATAAGAGCAGCCTTAGCAACAGAGCAGCTCAATTCCTGGACTGCTAAAGACTTCTTCCTGTGCACACTTGTTCTTCCTGAGGAGTGACATGATCTGGAGATCCTAAGAGTCTACTTTCTCCAGCCACTTGACACCAAGTGGAAACAGGACTATTTTGCACCTGGAGAAAATCCAACCAACTGTGAGAAAGACTTTGAACCATCCAGAAGTACTCCATTACAGGGTTGGTAATCAGATTATGATGTACCTTTTCTAGCCTTCTCTGACTTCGGTATTAACCTAATTCGACCTTCAACAAACTATGACTTCTAGAGGATTCTCTAGAATCCTAATGTATTACAGACCCTGATTTGTCTCCTAATGTGTTACAGACCCTGATGGCCCAGTCCTAGTAGAACTCTGGAGTGAAGTTATCTGTACTTTTCTCAGTTATTACTAAAATCAAGATATATAACCCCAAAGCACCACAAAACCAGGAGCTTGACCCCTATTAAAAGAAACTTAAAAGTAGAGTCCAGTTGAAATCTTACTTAGTATTTTTGTAAAGGGGGCAGGATGGTATCATGAGTAAATTTAAGTCCCTAGAATTTATTCTTTATTTTTTTTCTTTTTTAATTTCCCACAGGACTAGAAATTAAAAGTCCCTAGAATTTATATCAACCTACCTCTGTAAATGCCTTCAGTATTGATCTGTCAGCATAATACCATAATCACCAACTGTACCTCAGCTGACTGTCCCAAGGGCCTATCTGCATGTGCACCTGTTGTGGGTGTTTACTGTGCCTGCTGTCATCATGTCAGCTCCACTTCTCCCACCTCTCCAACTGTCCTGTCTTTGGCATTTAAAAGCTGGTTGGCTACTCCTAACCATGCCTTATCTGGCACCTGGGAGCCAGCTGTGGCAGTGGCACAGTGCCCACGGCTGCCTCCTTATTCTCAGGCAGGTAGGTGATTTTGCATTGATGTCCCTGGCTTTCCTAGTCAGCTTTCACATCTGGCCTGCCAGGATTTGGAGAACATTCTCAGCCCTTCTCTACAGCAGCAGCAGCAGAGGCCAGCAGGATCTGTGTCCACCGGAGATCCTGTAAGCTCTGTCTCTACCTCCACAGCAGCAGAGGATGTCTATAGGACCCCATTGAGCAGACAAGCTAGCTTTATCCTCCTTCAACCCAGGGAGAATCTAAATATTTTGCCTAGAAACCAAATTCACCAAGAGCTTCCTAACAAAAATATGAACTTCCCTGGTGAAGCTGACCACATCACTATTAGCTGAAATGAGGGTAGCATTATTCACTTGCCATTCCCAGGAGTCAAGGCAAAATGTAATGGCCTCTAGACATATTCAGGGGATATTTCAACCAATTGCCAAAGTAAATTCTTCAAAGGCAGCTCTCTGGGAACTCCCACTGGTCCAGAGAGGCAGAACAATGAGAAATCCCTTCCACAGTCCCCTGCAGGAATATCCCACCACTTCCATGGCCTGTGCCTTCAGCTAGAGAACTCTGTTGGGATGGCGCTTCTGACCCCTTTCTGGCAACAGCACCCCTGGGACAACCTGAATTTATGAATTGAGATCCAGAGGTGGAATTCCCAGACAGACCAACTAAGGTACCCACGTGATAATGGACAAGAAAGTGATGTTTCTAGAGTGGAGTGCTTTCCAGGTACTCACCTGTACCCCAGGATTTCTGGGGTTTACAAGCAGTACTGGTGATTTGTTCATGACCCAGTTTCCTTACTTGGTAATTCTATCTTTTTGGGAAATGGATTTGCCTGGTCCCTAGTGAAGGACCCAGCATTCCAATGTCTGAAAACCCTATATATCTTTCCTCCTATCCTGGCCTTACACCAAGACACATTTGAACACCTTGGTCACAAGGTGGCACCTTGTCACAAGGAGGCACAAACATGGGCAGCCTCTCCCTTGTTTCTACATCTCCATGATGCTGTATTGGCTGAGGCCAGTGACTCTTGTAGGTGTGACAGTTGTGATATAATGAATAGCTTCAAGGTCTAGAGGTGCATTTGAAAGAACCCCTTCAGGGATGTCTGTTCACAGCAGCCTGAAGCAGCCAAGGTAAACCTGGGGGCTTGGACTACACAGTGAGGCAGACCATGATTTTCAAACATTTTGGCTTTAGAAGATCCTCTGTTACATATGCAAGACTCTGAGAGATGAACAGAAATTCCAGCTCTGGTTGTGGCTGACTGAGAGAAGCCATAGCAAGCTGCAGGTAGGTACCCATGTGCATCAGAGGCCAGCGGGAACCCAGAGTTTCCCAAAGTGGACACCAGAGGTAACTGTGTCTAGTGTCCCAAGAGAGGAAGCTGAACTTAAGTGCTCCTGCTCCACCCACATACCATCCCATGTGCCTTTAGATCTGACCTATTCGAAATAAAAAATAACATACAGGCCAGGCAATGTGGCTCACACCTATAATCCCAGCACTTTGGGAGGCCAAGATGGGAAGATCACCTGAGGCCAGGAGTTGGATGGAGACCAGCCTGGGCTACACAGCGAGACCTCTATTTCTACAGAAAAATGTTAAAAATAGCTGGGTGTGGTGGCATGCACTTGTAGTAGTCCCAGCTACTCAGGAGGCTGAAGCAGGAGGATCGCTTTGCTTGAGCCCAGCAGTGAGCTATGCTCACACCACTGTACTCCAACCTGTTTGACAGAACAAGATCCTATCTCCAAAAAAAAAAAGACATATAGAGACTTCTTGGGACTTTATCTCTGACATGTAAGATCAATTTACTCCATCTCTTTGGGAATCTTGCTTGTATTGCATTTAGGGTCATTTGTATTACAAGAAAGAATTACTGTGTGGTTTACACAGTAATTTCAATAATTTATATCTTTAATGTAAGGGAATTATAATGGGATTGAAGAAATGAGGGATCAGATAGTAAAAATAACTATAATCAATATAGAAATATCACCTATAAGAAACAGCCACTACAGATAGAGGGCCCAAGGAAGATCACCCCTCTCCCTCCAGAGCTCAGATTTAGACCTTGTCGGAGAGAGCATGGCCATGGCTCACAGAATGGCAGAGACGTCAGCAGAGTGCTTGCTTGGAGGTGTCTTGCCAGAGGCACTTCCCTACAAACCCACCTGAGAGTACTGGGGAAGTCTGCTGGCCTCTCTGTGCTGCTGACCACCATGCACTGCAGGAGCTGGATGCTGGACAAGCTGTGTGCACTAAGAGCTCACACACCGGGACCACCAAGGAAGATGTCTTCCCTCCAGCACTGTCTCACCAGGGCCCTCTACCCTCTACTGACAAAGCTGAGTATCATGCCCACTGGCTAAGGAAAAAGCATTGATAGGTCCCAACTCAATTTTTGTGAAGCTGGCAATGAAGGGTGGGAGGATTTGGAGCTGAAAGGCAATCAGTTGATAACTGTCACATCTATATACTGATTAATCCCAAATTTATACTCTTGCCCAAACCTCTTTCCTTGGCCTCAAATTACATACCAAATCACCTGTTAAATATTGCTACTTCAATGTGTATGAGTCATCACAGTCTTCATACAGCCAAAAGGAATTCTTCATTTCCCCTCTCTGCCCTATACACCCTCCTCATTCCATCTTCTCTATCTCAGGAAATGGCCCGATGATTCACTCAGTCACCCAAACACCTAAGAGTCATCTTTGCCCCTTCTCCCTACCTCACCTTCTGCATACAATCCATCACAAGCACTGTTGACTCCATCTTCAAGTTATATCTTGAATTCATTCACATTCACTTGTCTGAATCACTATCATCTCTCACCCTGCATTACTACCAAGGCCTCTTGGTTTAATTGGGCACCTGTTACATCCTCTGGTCTTTTAAAAGGGTTGATTAGATCCTGCAATACCCCTATTTAAAATTCAGTGCTTTTAGGCTGAAAGTGAAGGCTTACCATGTACACCTCTCCAGCCCCATCCCACCACCCCAATCCCCATTCCCATCCTCCACCCTGGCCTTTGTTCAGTTCCTGCCTCAGGCCTTTGTGATTGACGTTCTGTCTGCTGGAATGCCCTTCACAGTGTTCATTACCAATAGTAACTATCTTGTTTGTTATGTCTCTATCTCATTTCAAGAAAGCTCCCTAAGGGCAAAGATTTTGCCTCTGTTATTCACAACTGTATCCAGTGCTTGAAACAGTGCCTGAAGCTTGGGGTGCTCAGTCAAAATCTGTCCAATATTTGGACAGGAGACCCCTTAGGGTATCTCTCTTTTTAAAATTCTCTATATATTTAAGATGTAAAACATGTTTTGATATACATATAGATAGTGAAATGATTACTATAATCAAACAAATTAACATGTCCATCACCTCACATAGTTACCCCCCTCCCTTTTTGTGACAAGAGCACCTAAAATCTACTCTTTTAGCAAAAATCCTGAACTTATTACTGGATATCTCATTGTTGCCATGCACTGTGATTAAGATCAATGGAAAACTACAGCAACATCCAGGCAGGACTACTAATGGCCCAGATCCTTCAGAAATGAAGACCAGGGTCACCCCATCAGGTAAAGAACCAGGACGCTTGCTGAGGGCAAAGGAAATACGGACTGGGTAGTAGAAGAAGGCAGTTAGAAATACTATCTATGACCACATGACCATTTACAGAAATGAGGACTGTAATTGTTATGAGTATTATATTTTTTTTCTTTGTATATGGGTGTGTATCAAATATCTTTGTTTTCTCTTTTATCCTGTTATGTAACATAAGATGTATCAAAGTCTGTGTCAAAATTCCCTCTTCCTAGGAGGGGTATCAGTCTTTTGTTCTATTCAGGCCTTTAATTGGATGAGGCCCACCCACACTATGGAAGGCAATCTGCTTTACTCACAGTCTACCAATTTAAATGTAAATCTCATCTAAGAACACCTTTAGAGAAATATCCAGAATAATATTTGACCAAATATCTGGGCACAGTGGCCCAGCCAAGTTAACACATACAATTAACTATCACGAGTCAACCTCTCGTCAACTTTGCACCCATATACACCTCCTAAAACCATACTAAATCTCCAAATAAAGAAAATAAGAAAGTCATACTTCCACCTAACATCATACAACTATCCTGCATACAACCTATTAGTAAAACATACTAACCCTTTCCTTGGAAGAGGATGCAAAGTCCTTGGATGAGTTTTACTTTTCTTCTTTATATTCTGTAACTTAAATTCTATAATGTAAAGAAAATAATACTTAAATACTATAGTATAAGCTCAATACACCTATTTTACGTTCCATAGGGCTGATTCCAGTGATCTCTATCACTGGAAGACATTAGTTATGGCCACATTGTATGAGTTTATCATAGATCCCTAACTGTTGATGGTTTCCTAAAGTCTTACGTCTTGCAAAAATAAGAAAAAAATAATTTTCTCTATGGGGTCAAGTGAAAAAAAAAGGAGATGGTCAGTTTAATTTCCTTTCCCTTAAACTTGTATGTTGAGCCATGGCAACTGGCCTATGTTAATGGTTTGATGTAAGTTTTTAATGAACTGGAACATACCATATTGTATAACAAGTAGAAAAAGCAATTCTTTCACTCTTGTGATATTGATGGGATCTTGTTATCGCATAACTAGTTAAGTCTTCTCAAGAAAGATTTATATAATTACTGCTAGAAATAATGGCTCAATATTATATAAAGTTAAAATTCCTGCACACATTATTAAAATTTGAAATGATGAGATAATTTGAGCATCAAAATAAATGTTTGGTAATGAGTTGTAACCCACTGAATAAAATAAGATTCTATGAAATTCATATTGACACAATAAACAATTATATAAAAGAGTTTAAAAGTTCTTAATTGGAGCAAAATGTAAAATGCCAGCTAACAAATATAAAAAGAATGATGGAGTTATAGTAGAAAATCTTTATTTGGCAACCATTACAATTATAGCCAATTCAGGAAAGAGTCATCAATGGCTGCCAAAACTAATGGAAGAAAATTTGAAGAAAAACAGGGTATTTATGTAGTCTCAAAGTATTTCCCCACAAATTACTTATTAATTACAAAGGTAAAAATAGTAACTTCACAGTGGCATCACCTGGAAGCCCCACCTAATTATCTAAACAAAGTCAACATTAGTCAAACTGGGACAAACTAACATCATGTGTACCACCCATCATAATGCTCTGAGGACCCAACATTACTTATGTGATTTTTCTGTCAAAAATAAATGGCATGAATCTCATCTTGAGAAAACACCAGACAAACCTAAATTAAGGGATTCTTTAAAATGACTATCACTGACTTGTCAAAAATGTCAGTGTTATGAAAGACAAAGAAATATGAAAGAACTGTTCCAGATTAAAGATGACTAAAGAGAAACGACAATTAAGTGATCCTGGGTTATATTTGGGGCCAGAAAAAAACAATAGCTATCAAGAACTTTTTGAGACAATTGATGAAATTTTAATAAGGAATGTAGATTGAAGAATAGAATTGTATTAATTTTCCTGATTTTGATGATTTTGCTGTGATTTTTTAAAGAGGATATCTTTATTCTTAGGAAACTCACTGAAATATGTAGTAGTCAAGAAGCATGATACTTGCAAATTACTCTCAAATTCTTCAGAAAAATGTGTGTAGTAGGGGTGAGAGAGAGGGAGAGGTAGGGGAGTGTGTGTGTGTGTTTGTGTGTGTGTGGAAGAGAAGTTGAACAAATGATAAAGAAAATGGGACAAAGCTACAAATCCAAGAAGCTCAATGAACTCCAAGTAGGACAAACTCAAAGAGACTCACATGGAGACACATTATAATCAAACTTTCAAAAGCCAAATAAAAAGTGAAAATCTTGAAAGCTGCAAAAAAGAAGCAGCTCGTTACATACAAGGAATTCTAAAATAAGATTGTGAGCAGATTTCTCATCAAAAATCATGAAAAACAGAAGGCAGTGGGATGCCATTTTTAAAGTGCTGAGGGGGGAAAAACTGTCAACCAAGAATTCTATACTACCAAAACTACTCTTCAAGAATGAAGAAGTTGGCCAGGCATGGTGGCTCATGCCTGTAATCCTAGCACTCTGGGAGTCCGAGGCGGGTGGATCATTTGAGCTCAGGAGTTTGAGACCAGCCTGAGCAAGAGCAAAACCCCGTGTCTACTAAAACAAAAATAGAAAGAAATTAGCTGGAAAACTAAAAATATATAGAAAAAATTAGCCAGGCATGGTGGCACATGCTTGTAATCCCAGCTGCTTGGGAGGCTGAGGCAGAGGGATTGCTTGAGCCCAGAAGTTTGAGGTTGCTGTGAGCTAGGCTGACGCCATGGCACTGTAGCCCGGGCAACAGAGTGAGACTCTGTCTCAAAAAAAAAAAAAATAGAATGAAGAAGTTAAGACATTTCCAGGTAAATAAAAGCTAAGGGAGTCTGTTACTAGTAGACCTGCCCTATAAGAAATGCTAAAAGGAGTTCTTCAGGCTGAAAATGAAGGACACTAGATAGTAACATGAAGCCATGTGAAGAAATAAAGGACACTGGTAAAGGTAGATATATAGGTAAATATAAAAGCCAATATTATACTTCTGGTTTGTATCTCGTCTTTTTTTTCCTATATATTCAAAAGGCAAATGCATCAAACATTAATTATAAATCTATGTTAATGGGCACACAATGTACTAAAATGTAATCTTAGCTGAGTCCTAATATCCAAAGTAAAAAAAATGTCATTTGTGACAATAACAATATAGGAGGGACAGAGATGTAGAGGAGCAGAGTGTATACTATTTTAAATAAATTGATATTATTCAAACTAGGTTTTTATAAGTTTAAGATGTTAATTGTAATCCCAAAAGTAACCACTAGGAAAATAATTTAAAAGTATACAGAAAAAGAAAGAAAATCAAAAAGGACATGCTACAAAAAACAAAAGCAAAAGCGAAAAAAGAAGTACAAAAAAAATGCAGTAATAGAGGAATTGAGGAACAAAAACATATAAAGCCAGTCACAATGGCATGTGTCTGTAGTCCCACCTACCTGGGAGGCTGAGACAGGAGTATTGCTTGAGGCCAGAAGTTCAAGGCCACAGTGTGCTATGATCATGCCTGTGAATAGCCACTGCACTCTCCGAGCTAGGCAACATAATGAGACCCTATCTTAAAACGTGTATATAAACACCTGAAGCCAGGTGCAGTGGCACATGCCTGTGTCCTAGCTACTTAGGAGGCTGAGGCAGGAGGATCACTTGAGCTCAGAAGTTCGAATCCAGTCTGAGCAACAAAGTGAGACCCTATATCTAAAAGACAGAAACAAAAACATATGAGACGCTGGGAGCAGCTGGTGCTGAGCGAAGCGTGGCTGACAAAGATGATTCAGGCGATTCTGGTTTTCAATAATCATGGCAAGAGGCGGTTGGTCCACTTTCTACCAGCAGTTCCCAGAAGAAATTCAACAGCAGACTGTTCAAGAGACTTTCCATCTAGTCCTCAAGTGGGATGACAACATTTGTAACTTCTTGGAGGGTGGAAGTTTGATTGGTGGCTCTGACTACAAACTGATTTACCAACACTATGCTACCCTCTACTTTGTATTTTGTATGGATTCGTCAGAGAGTGAACTTGGGATCTTGGATCTCATCCAGGTTTTGTGGAGACTCTGGATAAGTGTTTTGAAAATGTGTGTGAATTGGACTTGATCTTCCATATGGATAAGGTGCACTACATCCTCCAGGAGGTGGTGATGGGTGGGATGGTGTTGGAAATAAACATGAATGAAATCGTGACTCAGACTGAAGCTCAAAATAGGCTGGAGAAATCCGAGGGTGGCCTTTCAGCAGCCCCTGCTCAGGCTGTATCTGCTGTGAAAAATACCGGCCTGCCTGAGATTCCTCGGAACATCAACATTGGTGATCTCAACATCAAAGTGCCCAACCTGTCCCAGTTTATCTGAGGGCAGAGGATTGGACTGAACCAGAGTCCTTAAAACAAGCAAAGCCAAGCAAGTCTGGAAACAGAACCCATTTTAAGCCTTGGAAGAGTCAAGACTGAGGACCCCGAACCTTTCTGTCTAGGGAAGACTGTTTGGCATGGGATGGGGAAGGGGCTCATGTGGACACTGCTCAGGGGTGCTCAGTTCTCACACGTGCGGCCGTGCTGCCCTCCACACACATGGCCACTGCAGGGGTGAGGGGCCTGCTGTCCTCAGAGGGAGTCAGTGTGCCCAAGCCACCTGCACCTTTACCTTTCACACACAGCCCCTCCCAGGGATTGGGGACTGTATTGAGCAGGCCCACTTGCTTCCCAGAACCCCAGCATGAGGACTGAGCACATTCTCTGACTAGAGTCTTCATCCTTAGTACCACGGGCTTCTGAGGTCCTGTAGCATTTACTTGCTGGTGAGGTATCCTAGGTAGAAAAGGGCTGGCCCTTCAGATTTGGGGTTGTGGTGAGTGGCAGGTAAGGGCAGGTTTTATGAGAACCAGAGTCACCTGCTGGCTCTACTAAGATTGTTAGGTGACATCGGAGCCACAGGGAGGTTCCAATCTGGGTATTCCAAAACAAGACTAAAACCATAACCAATCCCTTTTTGCCATTCCTTTTGCTCTCCCTTTCCTGTGACAGTGGGTCCGGTGGTCATCCATGGCATATGTATCATGCTCTGTAAGCCTATGTCTTACTCTTGCTCTATAATCCTATCTTTCTCTCCTCACTAAACCTCATTTCCATGCATGCATTACTTTGGTGCATCTGCTCATTCTTCAGCCATGAGCAAGTACATTAAGACCCGACATTTCAGACTGAAACCAGTTATACAGAGTTCCCAAATCCCTTGTTGGAGAGCACAGATCACGGATTCTTGTGTGGTTAGTGCTTTTCCTGGGTGCATCCTCAAACTTTGCCTTAATGAACCTCCATTGATTGAGATCTTTGCCTTAGTCACTTATTTTGGGTTGTCAAAAGATATAGTGATTACTTCTTTTATGGGAAACCAGTTATTAACCCAGCAAGTCTGCAAGAAACCATATCTTTGTGAAATGACACTGTGTTCAAGCTATTTTATGTTATGTTGATGGTTAGCCAATTTTAGAAGAGGCATTGCTTCTAGAAACAGTATAATTTAGTGGTGAAAACATCAATTACTATAGATTTTATGTTTGTGTTGGGGGCAGAAGAGGGAAGATTTATTGAAGGAAATGTAGCTATGTATTTCTTGCTGCATTGTGACCCAAAATATCCATTTTGCTTATAATTGTATGTGGTAAAATGACATCACCTGCAATCACTAAAAAGAAGATAATGCCAAAAGTTCGGGTTCTTGGGTTCTGATTCAACAGTCTTGCTGCAGGGTGAGGTTGCTGCTGTTGAGGTTACAACCTCAACACGGCACCAATGTGATGGTGCCCTTCTCCGTTGATAGAAATCTACAAAGGAAAATCCATGTGATACTAAGTAAGTTTGTAAAATTTACTCTCAATATCTAATAGCCCATGGGAGAGGTGTGGTCCATGGATTCTCCATCTACTCCTGAGAGATGTTTTTCCCCAAGGCAATTCTCTTTCCTCTGTCCCTCCCATCCTGCTGGTGTTTTAAGCCAAAACAAAAGGGATGGAGAGGAGAGAAGAGGAAATCCAGTAGACACAGGGAGGCAGAGGGACAAGGAAACATGAAAATGTGGAAACTCAGACATTGTAATAATTGTTGACAAGACTGGACAAAAGAAATTCATAAACATACCTAAATTAACAGTCATTTTGGTACTGGGGTAGCCAGTGCTTTTACTGAATTACAGGTGAAGATGGTAACCTAGGCACAAGTTCTCATTCCTGAGTGAAACAAGAAAATACTTACTTAGCATGACAAAGAATTTTTCCTCTAAATCAATTATCAGCATCAAAATTAGCAGTGGAATAATACAGGCATGTGTGGTAGATTGTTCCATGAATCCCCAAGGAGTTAGACCTTCCAGTGTCCATGCTCTTGCTAGTTCTCTCCCATATTGACTTTGGGCTTGGCGCCTTACTCGCTTTGCCTTGTTAACAGAAAAACACCAAACTCTGCAGGACGTTGGTACTTTGAGACGGGAGTCTGACAACCTCCTCATTTGCTCACAAATTAATAAACTTCTCTTTGCTTCTTTTCAAACCACTTGTCCTCGTTCTTCTGATGCAGCCTCAGAGACAAGTACCAAACTTCTGGTAACACTCTTGGCCAAGAGGGGGTCCATTCAGTTGGCTGGGGGTGCTTAAGATTTTATTCTAGTTTACAGCCTTCTGATCTTTTCTACTTCCCCCTAATTCACTCTGCTACCGATACAAGTTGGTGGTATCAAGAGGGTCTTTGCGCTTGCTGCTCCCTCATCATAGGACAGTCTAGTCCATATATTTGCATTGCAGCATACCTGGCCCCCTCACCTTGTACTAAGGCCTTTCCTTTCCACTCTAAAACTGAAAATTTCTTGGTTGCACTTTGTATCCTCCTTCCCTGCAATTTTTTTCTCCATAGTTTTAAATAAAATTTATGGGAGACCATTGGTTTGGACTGAGCACCTGCACTAGGCCCAACAGACCAAACCAAAACAGAGTCACTCACACCAAAGCTCCACACCACCAAGCTGGAACCACAAATCAGGAAAGCGAGAAAGGTAACAGCCAAACACCCAAACAGGCCGTTTTAGCCCGCGTGACAGGGAAGTCCCCTTTGCTTTAACCTTTACAAGAAAAGTAACTTTGAAATGAGATCTCCTTTTTGTTTCTGCTTTCCTCAGCCCCTTTCTTTCTATAAACCAACCTCCTCTGCTCAGCTCATTAGAACACTCATTCTGTTTGTTTGTTTTTTGAGATAGAGTCTCACTCTGTTGCCCAGGCTAGAGTGCAGTGGCATCAGCCTAGCTCACAGCGACCTCAAACTGCTGGGCTCAAGCAATCCTTCTGCCTCAGCCTCCCGAGTAGCTGGGACTACAGGCATGTGCTACCACGCCTGGCTAATTTTTTCTATGTATATTTTTAGTTGGCCAATTAATTTCTTTCCATTTTTAGTAGAGATGGGGTCTCACTCTTGCTCAGGCTGGTTTCAAACTCCTGACCTTGAGCGATTCTCCCGCCTCAGCCTCCCAGAGTGCTAGGATTATAGGCATGAGCCACTGTGCCTGGCCTTCATTCTGTTTTATAGAATGAGGTGTTGCCTGATTCTAGAATCACAAATAAAAGCCAATTAAGATCTTTAAACTAAATTTGTTGTAATTTTGTCTTTTGGCAGTAGTAGTTATCACCATCTAATGTACTACTACAAATGTATTGTTTACTGGCCCTTCCACCTCTCTCCTAGAACGTAAACTCTTCAGCACAGATACTTCTGTTTTATACACTGTTGTATTCTCAGCCTAGCACACATTAGGAAGATTTTGAGGAAATAATCAATTTTTTTCTTTGAGACAGGGTCTCAGGCTGTTGCTCAAGCTAGAGTGCAGTGAGTGGCATCATCATAGCTCACTGTAACCTCAAACTCCTGGGCTCAAGCGATCCTCCTGCCTCAGCCTCCTGAATAGCTGGGACTACAGGCACAGCCACCACACCCGGCTATGAAGGAATCAATTAATCCCCACTTTGCAAATAATGAACAAAGACTGAGAAATTAGGCAACCTGTCCACAATCACAAAGGCAACAATGAGAGGAAGCAGAGGAGCACGGACCCCTCTTAGGGGCCTGTTGGGGGACCCCCAAGAATGGAAATAAAGGAAAATCTTGAGCCCCTTCAAGGGATGTTCCAGGCACCTAGCTAGCCTGGAAAAGTGAATGGGCAACCTGATCAGCAGGAAGATAGTAATAACAATGGCCCTCCGAGCAAGCCAGCGTCATGAGGTGTTTTGGTTCCCTATGGAAACTAAAAGCCGGCAACTTAACATGTGTTCTTGAGTTGTTTTTCAGAAACTCCCACTGGATGGAAAATGCAGATGAGGGGGAACTGAGGAACTGAACTCTGACCACCATTGTTTGCTCAAAACTTCTCCCTGAGGGGCCAAGAGAGTCAGATACATTTTAGCATTCCTTTCTGCTAATCCAAGAATCCCTGAATGCACCTATGACCTGTAGGCCCCTGCTTCAGGATGTCCTGCCTTTTAGGACTAGGTATATAATCTCTGTGCATTGATTTACATTTTTGCCTGCAACTTTGGCTTTCCTGAAGTGTACCCCTGCTTTTAAAATCCCTTGCTTGTAAGCACCCTGGAGTTTGGGTCTTAAACGCTAGCTGCCTGTTCTCCTTGGGTGGTGCACCACACAATAAAAATGCCTCTTTCTCCCACTGCAACTTCAGTGTCTAGCTTTGCTATGTTGTCAAAACCTGAAGGGGGTTTCGGCTTAGGTCCAGCTGCTCATGGCACAAAGACCCAATTACTGAGACAACGAAGATTGTCAAGAAAAGGAATTTTCACTTTCCCCCCCCAAAACTCATGTTGAAAGGGAAAAGAAATTTTTAATACTACAGATGTCTTTTCGGGAGACGGGGAGAAGCTGCAAATCCCTCTCTCCAACTAAGGGACACCATGGGCTTTTAAAGGCACGGCCACGCGCTCTGGGGCAGGTAGTGGTGTAACTAACAAGGGGCTTTTTGAGTTGTGCGGGATGGTGAATCTTGGCTGAGGAAGTCTGCCCAGGGGCCTTCAGAACCTCAGCAACTTTGTCTTGCAAAAAACCCACCATTTCTGGAAAAGAACTCAATAGATCAAGTAGTCAGTCAGTTAAGAGACAGGACTATAGATAACATGAAGGGTCACCGAAATTTGTTCATAGGGCCAGTTACAGCCGCTCTGAGCAAGTGGACCCCAGTTTAGTTCGGCAACAATTAGAAAAGCTGGGATTCTGATCCAGCTCTGCCTCCCAGATACAGCGTATTATTCTTTCATTTCTTTCACCTGCTGTGACTGCATTTTATGCCATAGATGGCATTCAGGATGCAGAGCAGTCAGTATTTAGCTACTGTTTTAAACATTCCTGAAATGTGAATCACGAGGACTGGATTCCATTTGTGACACGACCATTAGTACTATGGACACTGACTCATTTATTCCACTTCTGTGTCTCAGTTATGCTCAGCTGCAAAAACTGCTTTTGGATCAACCAATCTTTTTAAGATCCTTTAACTCGAACACTTGTAAAACCCTGAGATCTAAGATCTAGTTTCTCCAGGGGCCTCCTTCCCCACGCCAGCCCAGTGACTCTCCCGCAGGCTTTTCGGCCTCCGCCGCGCAGTCCCACAGCAACCCGTGGCCTGGGAGGCACCGAAGGGCAGTGTCGCCATTGGACTACTGCTAGTCTGAACCCGGAAGCGGGACTGAGGAAAAGACCGGGAAACGCCGGCTTCTCCGCGGCTCCCGCGCGCCCCAAGCCAGCGCCCCGGCGTCAGCCTGGAAGCCGCCCTCCTCCCTGAGCCCTCCGGCGCGAAGGCCGCGCCCACCCAGCTCGGCCTCTTTGAGCCCGCCGGCAACCTCCCTCAAGGGCCGAAGGCCGGAAGTGACGTCTGCGCGTGCGTGACGTACGCGCGCCGGCAGCGCCGGGGGCGGGGCATAAGAAGGAGGGCGGGCGTGAGGGCGGGCGTGAGGGCGGGAGTGGACTGGCCAAGCCCAGACCTACTCGAGCGACGCGGGGAGGTCGGCGGTCCGGACGCCGGTGGAGCGGTGGAGCCGCAGGCGAGGTACGGAGCAGAAGGACGGGGGCCGAGGGCGGCGCCGTTCTCAGCTTCGAGGGCGGGGCGGCGTCGGCGTCTAGGCGAGGGGCTGCGAGGTAGCTAGTCCGGGGCCGTTTCGCGTCGGTGCCGCCTGCGGTCCCCTGTCCCACTCCCGGGCGCCGGCAGCGCGGCCCTGCGGGCCCTAGGCCGTCGCCGGCTCCCTTAATCCCCTTAGTGCTAAGCCTCTGCGTTTTAGACACTCGTTGCCAAGTTCTCCGTGGCCCGGCCGAACTCCGACGGACTGACGCTTGTCATTTCCTGGCCGCCTCCTGTCACCGGTCCACCCTCCCGGGATGGTTCCCCTCTGCCCAATCCCACCTCGCCGTCCAGTGCACGGAGTCCGAAGGGACACCTGTGGTTGCGGCCGGTCGGGTAGTGCCCAGGGGCCCCTCCGAGGACCCCACCAGAACGCGTCTGGATTGGAGGCTCGGACCCAATCCGGCTGCCCGTGGCAGGGCTGCCGGGACTTCACGATCTCGCGTCTGTCTTGGGGGACAGAAACGTCCTGGAGTTGGGAGGGTGCTGTCTTTCGTGGCGCGGGGATTGGTAGACTGTGGTCCTAACTTGTACCCCGTGGTTGAGGGTGAAGTTGTGGGCTGGGATGAGGGGCAGAAGTCCCTGCTTCCAAGCCGTCTTGGAGGAGAAGCCGAGGTGATGCCCATCACGAAAGTTTGAGAGAGAGAGAGGGGAAAGGACTCAGCCGCTTTGGAGGCAAGGTCGTAGACAGCTGGTGGTGTCTCAGCGCTGGTGACCAATTTATGTGGTTGGGAAATGTGTTAGTGGGCGCCAGTGGGCTCGTTTTGCCTTTTAGATTAGATGTGAAATTTTGCCAGGACGAGTTTACAGCATCACCTGGGAAGTAGGCTTTTTGGCGGAAGAGATTTTTTTTTTTTGAGGTTAAAAATATACTGCTGTTTTTTCCCTTGTAAGCCTAATCCTGCTTAAGAAAAAGTCGGTTCATTAAAATTGTATCATGAAAGTTTGCCAGTGATGGAAGAAGATTTGGTGATATTGTTAGTCCATTTAATGATAAATGACATCTAACTTTTAAGAGTTACTGGTTCTTACGCCCAGGATTAATAAGTGCAGGATTTGAATTTTTATTGACCGTCGAAGCAGCCTTTTTTCCCCTGGCCTCTAGAAGTTAGCTAATTCAGGAGAAGGCAACAGTAAGGTACTTTCAAAACAGTGTGGTAGGTGGTGTGAGCTAAGAGAGCACTGAGAAGCTAGCCATTTAGGCCATCCTGATGGGTGTGGAGGGTTGGAGGAAGGGATCAGGGAACACTTTCTGGAAGTGTTTTGAAGAATGAGTAGCATTCGGACTAACAAGGTTGGGTGGGAATGTGAGAGAGGGAGGAACTGAAGGAGAGCAGGCCAACTACAAGGAGGTGTGTACCCTGTTTGCTTTACTTGTGTCAGTCTTTGGTTAGAGACACAATTTCAAACTTGACTGTGGGAGTTTAATTTCTGGTGCATGTTTTTATTGGCTGGAAAGCAAACATATCTATTAGAGATGACCCATCCCTAAAATGTAGGAGATACCTGTGTAACCTAACACGTGTGATTCAGAATAGAAATGCTACCAAATGGCTTCTTAGCCAATCAATAAAGTTATCACACTAGAAAGAAGAATTTCACAGTAGAGGCCAAACATTTTGATAGTCTTAATAAATGCTCACTTCTGTCATAAAGCACTGTAGAAACATTGTTATTTCATATGACTGAAATGCCTTTAAATAATCTGGACTATTGTTAAATAAACTTGGGAAACAACAGTTGACTTCTCATTATTCCACTTAATATTAACTTATATTTTATGTGTTTGGATAAAGTGCTTTAAGAACAAGTTGTACTTTTATGGTGCTGTTTTGAAGTTTCCTGTGAAATTCTTGTTTTTGATGAAGTTATTGTCAGTGAGATAGGAAGTATAATATTCATTGTATAGTAGAACATTTTCACTTGTTTCTGGTAACATAGCTCACTTGTTTATGGTCATTATGAAGGCCAAGAACTGTGATTATGATCAATTACTTAGATGTTAAAAGTCAGAAGTTATGAACAGAGTAAATATGTGTTCATGAATGGGTGAAATATTACACTCTGAAGAAGTCTTTTTTTTTTCTTGAAGGAGTTTTAAGCTTTTTATTTTCCCCAAGTCACAGCAAGGAGATTGCTGAAATATGAAGCAGGAATTTAGCAAGAATTTTGGGGGCCCTAGATTCTATGCTGTCTCACCTTAAGGAATGGTTGGCAGCATGCTCTATTCTAGGCACAGAACATCTCAGAAGGAGTTGTACAAAAATCTTATGAACCACTTTTGAAGCTAGTATATTCAGTTCCCATTTAAAATAAGTACTCAACTGTAACTGTATTTAAGGTGATTTGGTCTGTACTTTAAAATTAAAAATGGCTTTTGGGGGATTTTTACATAGGGATATATTTATAATTTTCTGTGTTCGACAGTTAAAAATATATAATGAAAGTGTTTTATTTTTGTAGTTCCTCTGTTAGAATTTTCTAATTTTAGGCATAGTATTTGCTAAAGCACTTTCAGTTTTCCTTTAGAAGGCAATTTGGACCACTAAAAGAAAATGCTTTTAGAAATTGAGCTCATGAAATGTTTATTAATGGAAGAAAAATATCTTCTTATTGTGCTATAATTTTTTAAGTAGAATATATCATTTTCTTATACCACATCTTGTTCCAGAAAGGATTCATAATGACTTATACAGATACATGCAACATATTGTTGGTAACATACAGAGATAAGTGGGTGACGAATTCAGAACTGAAGATGAAATATTAAGATGGAAATAGGAATGAGCTCTGTACACAAAGTACTTGGACTGAAGTCTTAAGTATTTGCTAGAGAGCCACAAATTTGGCTTTGGTTTTTCAGTAGCCAATTCAGAGAGAAATAGTATCACTTTCATGGTTCAGTGACCATATGATAAAAGATATCAATTTCTCCTTTGGATTCCTAAAGACTCCTTGTAGTGAGAAACTCTTCAGCTACTTCCTTGGGTAAATACAGCATGCATTTCAAAGGGCTGTGTGTTGAGTTTTACTTTATGTTTTAAACTCCTCCTTGCCTCATTGTGTAGGTTGGTGACATAACGTCAAAACATATTTCAGTAAAAGCAGTTCTGGTGCCTGCAAAATAATGTGATCCAAGCACTTAGATCTCTAGACTGATTTAATTTAAGGATCTGTTTTAGATTATCTAGATAAGTAGGTAGATTGCACATTCTTCAGGCTATAATATTTTCCATAAATATTTTCCATATTCCATAAATATTTTCTCAGTAGACCTTTTGTAATGAATTTATCAGCAGTGGGGTTTGAGTTTGTGCTTCTTTTTTTTTTTTTTTTTAAGACAGAGTCTCACTCTGTTGCCTGGGCTAGAGTGAGTGCCGTGGCGTCAGCCTAGCTCACAGCAACCTCAAACTCCTGGGTTTAAGCAATCCTTCTGCCTCAGCCTCCCGAGTAGCTGGGACTACAGACATGCACCACCATGCTCGGCTAATTTTTTCTATATATATTTTTAGTTGGCGAATTAATTTGTTTCCATTTATAGTAGAGACGGAGTCTCACTCTTGCTCAGGCTGGTTTCAAACTCCTGACCTTGAGCAATCCAACCGCCTCGGCCTCCGAGAGTGCTAGGATTACAGGCGTGAGCCACCGAGCCCGGCCAATTTTTCAGTTTTTTTCAACTATTTTCTCATGGCAGAGAAAACTGACAACTAAAATTGATTCACAAAAACACTCAGGGCCCCCCATTTACGCCTCCTCCACTGTCGTGGCCCCCACTCGCTGGGCAGGAAGGGCCCCGTGTTT
>CAUYMX010052643.1:0-17993 GCA_963573855.1 Lepilemur septentrionalis | reverse complement strand
AGCCTGGCTCACAGCAACCTCAAACTCCTGGGCTCAAGCGATCCTTCTGCCTCAGCCTCCCGAGTAGCTGGGACTACAGGCATGCGCCACCATGCCCGGCTAATTTTTTCTATATATTTTTTTTAGTTGGCCAATTAATTTCTTTCTATTTATAGTAGAGACGTGGTCTCACTCTTGCTCAGGCTGGTTTTGAACTCCTGACCTTGAGCGATCCACCCGCCTCGGCCTCCCAGAGTGCTAGGATTACGGGTGTGAGCCACCGCGCCCGGCCTTGAAAACAATTTTACAAGTGTCTAGAAATGCCCCGAACAGGAGGAGCTCAGTGACAACAGGGGGTGCAGAGGGTTCACGCTGTGACCTGTGACGCCGCCCTCTGTCCAGTCCATGTGCACGGTGCCCAGGAGGGAGGACTCTGGGTGAGATGCAGCCTGGAGGCCCCAGAGCCCTGCCCCAGGGTCAGCCGCTGACTGGACCCCGCTCGTGCCAGCAGGCCTGGGCGGGCGCGGGGCCCCCAGGTGGGAGGCGGACAGGTCCTTGTGCCAGGCGCCCCCCCAGTGCGCTGGCCATTCCCCAAGCTCAGCCGGCAGTGGGGCCCGCACAGCTGCTGGGCTCCAGGGCTCAGCTGTTATCCATCTAACCCAGAGCCTGGCAGGCGCTTCCTGTCCCGGCCCATCTCCGTGGTTTCCTAGACAGACAGGAGCGTCAGGTGCCCTTGACAACCAGCAGGGAGCAAACACGGCAGGAACTGACTGGAGGGAGAGGGAGCCACAGAGCCAGCGTCCCTGGGAGTCCCCAGCCCTGGAGGGCGTTGGGGACAGAACTGCTGGGTGCAAACTATCTCTCCCTTCCCCTCCCCCTCTTCCTCCCTCCTGTCTCTCTCTGTCTCTCTGCCTCTGTCTCTGCCTTTCTCTCATGTCTGTCTGTCTCTTTGAGTCTCTATCTCTCTGTCTCTCCATGTCTCTGTCTCTTTGTGTCTCTGTCTCTGTTTCTATCTCTCTGTCTCTGTCTCTCTGTCTCTATCTCTGTCTCTCTGTGTCTCTCTATCTCTGTCTCTGTGTCTCTATCTCTGTCTCTCTATCTCTGTATCTCTCTGCCTCTGTGTCCCTATCTCTCTGTCTCTGTATCTCTGTCTCCCTATCTCTCTCTATCTTTCCACTTCTCTCTCTCACTCTGCCCCACCCTGGCCCTGCCCTGGCTGTGTGTCCTCCCCGGGCAGCGGGGACAGGAAGCACACACAGAGCCACCGTCCACAGAGCTGAAGCTAATCCTGGAGTCACCTCCGGGCCCAGGAGGCAATAGTCCCGGCTGGGGTGGGGGAAGCCCAGGGTCTTGTGACTCAGGGGCGGTTGCTCAGGGCTCCAGGAAGAAATGGTTCCTCCAAGGAAACAAACCACCCATTCGAAGCAAAGGTTAATGATCCTCGGATCATGAGATTCCCACCAGGCTTCCTCTGAGCCACCTGCCCAGCTGCCTGGGCCTAGAGGGTGTCAGAGGCATCCCCTGTAACCGGTTCACATCCTTCCTGCCTTATTGTGGGGGTCTTGGGGGCACCTATGCTTTTAGGGCATCTCGGCCCCGTCTGGGGGACCCCCAGGATTGGGCCCCCTCCCTGTCTCCCTGCCTTCCTCTCTGGGGAAAGCACAGGGCACACTGGGGTCCCTCGTGCCTCCTCGGGGGGCTGTGCTTGACTGTGGTCATCCAGCCCAGAGCTGCTCAGACCCCAGTGCTCACAGGACACACCGGTCAGCACCTTCCCCAGGTGGCTGCCGTCACCTCCGCAGGGCCATCCCACTGGGACCGTCCCTCTGCAGGGAGCACCGGCCCTGAGGGAGCTTCCGGATTCCAGCTACAGCCACCTCCCTGCCCAGTGCCAGAGGTTCTAGGGGGCGGAGGAAGCCCGGCACTGTCTCTCCAATCCGCCCCTCACAGGCCCCCCGACAATTCATCTGGCCCCAGCGCCCTGACGGGTGGGCAGCTCCGCATGTGCCTCCTGAGGCCACCCCGAGCCAGGCAGGCACCCTGAGCACACTGGGACCCCGCGGTCCCCTCTAGGATGTCGGGTGCATGATGCAGGCTGCGCCATCTGCAAGGTGGCTGCGAGGAGGGAGGCTGCCCTCCCCCCAGGGACAAGCTGGAACCCGCGGCCAAGAGCCGCGCTGGCCATGTCCCGCCTGGCTACTGGCCACCCATCCCGGTGGCTGTGGGCAGCTCTCATGCTGCTGCGCCCGGGCCTCCCTCCCCTAGGCCTCAGTGGGACGCGCCCCTCGCCTCCGTGGCGAAGCAGCCACATGGACGTCTGACTCGCTTCCGGTGGCGGAATGTGGCAGAAACGGCTTGTTCCCGGGTCCCGCTGCTCCCTCCTCAGTCTCAGCCATCATGGACACGCAGCTGCCTGGGGGTCACTGGCCGCAGGACATTGTCTTGGACAGTTGGGGGTGTTGGTCACTGAAGCATAACCCAGCTTGTGCTAACAAAACGCCACCTTTTCCAGATGGCGTGAAAGGTGGGGCATCTTACACCACTGCTGTGCGCAGCAGCTGATGCTGACAGCATGCCCCAGTCAAGTAAGTCTTACAGACACGAACTGACTCGATTAGGATGAAGCCCCCTTCATAAGGGATTCCATAAGCTCTCTGATACATTGTAACTGCATCTCTTTAAACTTAGGAAATTAGCAATGGTTTTAAAGTTATAACAACACCTATTGTCAGCGAAAGTGCACCGAGTAGGGTGTTTTCAGCTCTGGGCGGTGGGAGCGCAGCTCACGTCTTACAGAGCGATTTGGGGCGTGCATTTCCACGGTAATGACGGTGCTGCCCGCGGCCCCGTAACTCCCCTCACAGCAATCTCTGCCCTAATGGAAACATCGGAACTGTAGCTTGAGCGGCAGGGTCAAGGAACAAAACTGCAGGATCTCTGAATAGAGTCGTGGCGAACTCCGGTGAGTGGTATAAGAGTTGTGCATCACGGACAGGCCGGGATCATTGGTTCCATCTCTGAACATCAAACTGTGCAATCCCCACACCAGAGAGCAAGGGAACAATCTTTAGTAAAGTCCACGATGCAGGAGGAGTTCCGTGAGACGTGTCACCATTCATGATAAAAAATGACCTCGTGGAGAGAGGTTGGGGTGGTGGGGACTCTTTCTCGGGTGATAAGAATGTTCTAAATCCGACCGTAGGGACGTGGCACAACCACGCAGATGTGCTAAGAGCCACTGAACTGCACACTTAAGACGAGGGAGTTGTACGCGTGCAGATCGAAACAGCTGTTACAAGAAGTTAAAATAACTTCTGGGTGAACCCAGAGCAGCAGGGAGATTGTTGGATGTGAGGAGCGTTTGCACAGAGCGCCCCGCCACGCTCGGCAAGACGCTGACGCCCCGCAGACGGGGACGCGGAGACGCTGCCGTGAGCGCTGTCCCACACTGTGCCGGACACAGCGCGGTCAGACGAGACACGAGGTGGGAGGTGGGAGGGTGGGAGTGGAGTCAATAGAACTGTCATTCCCGTTTGCAGAATTTTGAATTAAAAATATGTAAGAAGATCAGTGGGTAAAAGTATTAGGAAAAGATTTTGGCATAAGGTCAATGTACAAAAAGTAATCGCATTATTACTGTTAACCCTAAATAACAGAGACTCGCTAAAGGAAAATGAAGTCTATCCAAGAACAGCACGCGTGAACACCCTCAGGGCGGCCGAGGAAGACGAAGGTTTTAGAGGGAAAGTGAGGCGGTTACGTGAGTTGTTCTGAAGCAATTATCCTTGGCCGCGGGGTCGATGACGAGGGTGGCGCCAGTCCAAGGCTGCACGGGCAGTTTCTGGGCAGAGGTCCTCGGAGGGCGTTTTTGTGGGTTTTGCAGAGTCTTTTGTGATCGTTCCCGCTTCGGGCATTTGTGCGTAAGACCTCCCTCCACAGCCTTCTCTGGCTGCGCCGTGACAAGGTTCGACGTGGGTGACTCTGTTTGGTTTTGACACTTTCACATGATGTACACCAGCAACACACAAGCAAAAGATGAACATTTAAAGAGCAATACCATTCACAACACATCAAAAAGTATGTACCTAGGAACAAATCTAATGAAAGATCTTTAGGACTTCTCCAAGAAAAACATTACAGAGAAAAAGAAAGCCCAAATTAATTAAGGAATAGATTACACCTGAAAACCTTAATATTGTACAGATTTCCCTTCAAGTCGACTCATAGATCTGTAGATTTAATGCACTTTGGTCAAAATCCCAGAAGGCTTCCTGGGGAAACACACAAGCTTACTGTAAAATGTAATGTTCTTAAGGAATAGTAATGCTGCAGGACTTCACCATCAGATATCAAGACTGACAAAGCTCCAGGAAGGAGACGACGCAAGGGCAGGGAGGCCAGCATGAGGCAGCGTCACGGCCAAGGGGGCAGGGGCAGGCCAGGCGCGGGCCAGGACCCCCAGGGGCCTCAGGCTGGAGGGGCGAGGAAGTCAGTGGCCACGGGCAGGGCCGGTGGGACCCTGGTGGCCACTTGGAGGGTGAGGGCCCTCGCGTCACAGACACGGTGGGCTCTGCGCAGGGGCTTGGCCACACCACCCAGGGAGCAGGAATGTCCTGCTCTGGTCTCCCTGGCCCCCGCCCGGCCTCAGAACCCGGAGGAGAGTTCTCTGGGCACCCGTGGCCGAGCGGTATCTGTCCCTGCATCTGAGGAATGCAGCGGTCACAGAGGCCGCCTCCAGGCCACACGGAATGCGGCGGACGGCCCATGAGACCATGGCGGCATCATGGAGCCGGGCGCCCGAGCTCCCTTCACGCCCGGCGAGGCGGCTGTAGTGAAAACGGAGGCCAGGTGGGCTCTGCAGCAGGAGGCCAGGCCTGACTCCCAGCAGACCATGGGCAGGGCCCACCGGGGCCAAGGGTTGGGGGCGGTGGCACGACCAGGACCCTCCCCGGGGCTCTGGCATAGGAGCCAGAGCAAAGGCTGTCCCTGGAGTCTTTGTCTCGAGGCTCAGGCCTCGCTCTGCCAGAGCTGTTTCCAGATGCTTCCGCAGGAAACGACCGTGCAGTGAGCTATCATGTTTGTGTTTTACAAGGGAGGATCCATGGCCTTAGGGCCGTAAGATCTGTGGGGCCTCGGTCCGGAATGTGGGTCCAAGTCCGGCCCGTGCCACTCCCTGGCTTCCTGGGCAGAAGCTCCCAGAGGGGTTGGGGGAGGAGACAGTGCAGGGGCCACAGTTGAGGCCTGACTCGGTGGAACCCAGGACGCCTGGGGGGCTTGGTGGGCAGTGACCCTCCCCCCACACCGGCCCTGCAGGTGCCCTCGTGCTGGGCACGTGCAGGGAGCCCGTGCTCCTCTGCCCCCCGTGCACTCTCCCTGGCTGGCCCCGGGGCTCCGGCGACCCCTCCTCCCCGTCTCCTCCCTGTCCTGCCCTCCCTGTCCCTGGGTGCCCAGCACCCGGCCTGGGCCAGCATTGACCCTACCCTCCTGTCTCTGTCTCTGTGTCTCTCTCGCCACCTCCCTCCCACTTTGTCTCTCCCTCCTCCCTCTGTCTCTATCTCTGTCTCTCTCTCTTCTTCCTGCCCCCCTTCCCCCCAGTCTGTGCTCCCCCCAGGAGCCAGATGTTCCTAAACGCAAACCTGATCTCTTCCTTCTGGCCTCCACCCTTTCTGAGTTTCAGCTGTGTCCTGGGGGCAAAGGTCAGGCTCCCAAACCTGCCCATGGGGGGTGGAAGCAGCTCCCTGCAGGTGGGATCACCCGGATAACAGGTGGAGAGGCCTGGAGGACCGTGGGAGGGGCTGAGCCCTGTCCTTGTCCCCTTGTCTCCTGGGCCCCTGTGTTAGCCCCCAGCACAGGGCTGGCCCCACGGCGCTCTGTGGGAGGCAGGAGTCCTGCTGTCCCCAGGAAGGCAGTCGGTCTGGGGTGGCTTTAGGTCCAATAGCTCTGGGGACCCAGAGGTGGCCAGGGGGCGTCTCGGCCCCGTGATGAGCCCAGGGTCCCTGTGGGGCAGCCTGGAGGGCCCCCCTCTGGGCACCCTGGGTACTGGAGGGAACCCCTGGCCCTTCGGGCAACTATTTACCTCCCAGGGCCCAGCCAGGCTGGGCTTTGAGAGTCAATGGCCAGCCCCAGGCCACAGCTCCATCAGGCCCTTCTTACAGGCCGGCAGCGCCGTACCCAGGGGGAAGCTTCCTGCAGGTGGGCGTGTGTGTGGCCAGGGCTGGCGGCAGGCAGGCTCTGGGGTCCTGCTGAGCCAGGCGGGTCAACAGATAGAGCCTATTTGCCTTGGGTCCTTCCTCGGGAGGGCGGCTCACCTGGGCGCGTTTGCACAGGGGGAGGGGCGGCCGTCGCCCACAGAGCGGCCTCTGGTGGGCGGCTCTGCTGGCCCCAGGGCGGGCGCCCTGCAGATAAGGCATTAACAGTCCGCCAGACGCGCCCTGCAGATCTGCTGACGGCTCCTTTCTGCCCAGGTGCCTGGGGTGAGGAGCCAAAGGTTCTCTATAAAGCGCCCCGGCTCCTGGCCCACGGCCACTCGCCCTCTGGCTCCCGTCCTGCCCACAGCGTGCGCGGTCCTGGCCCAGCGACCACCATGGTGAGGCTCGTGCTGCCCAACCCCGGCCTGGAGGAGCGGATCCCCTCCCTGGACGAGCTGGAGACCATCGAGCGCAAGGAAGCCAGCACGCGGCCCCAGTGGGACAACAAGGCTCAGTACATGCTGACCTGCGTGGGCTTCTGCGTGGGCCTGGGCAACGTGTGGCGCTTCCCCTACCTGTGCCAGAGCCACGGAGGAGGTAGGCCGGGCGGCCGGGCGAGAGGGCGAGATCACAGCGCAGACGCCCTGCGCATGGGAGATGGTGCCCCGCCGCCCCCGCCGCGGTTCTCTGGCTGCTGCTAAGGCAGCAGAGCCCTGCACGGCCGCTCCAGGGAGGGTGTTTGCTGCCCCCGGAGAGCAGCCCGACCTGAGGGCAGGGCACAGAGGACCGGTGGCTTCCCAGGGAGAGCCCCTGCCCTGAAGGCGCGAGGCCAACCCTGTGCAGACACCTGGTGAGGTGCATTCTCTTGCGCTCCAGCCACGGGCGGGCCCTGTGGCCCTGGGACAGAGGCGAGAGCGGGGCTGGGGCAGGTGACTGAGATGGATGGGGTGGGTGGCCAGAGCTTGTGCTGCTGGACTCTAGGCGCAGAGCAGGGGAGCCGCTGAGGGTCCCACGTTACCTCCAGAGGCCACGAGGGCTCTGCTCTCCCCAGCTGAGTCCCCTCCACCCCGACTGCAGGACATCCCTCTGTCCAGCCTCTTGGTGGCCCCTGGGGGACACGGGAGTCACCCAAGTGAACCCTTCCAGGTGCCCTCATGCATCTGACAGGTGCTTCCAGGGCTGTGAGACCCCCGGCCCCCGCCCTGAGGGGCTGCACCTGGGACCCCGAGCCAGAGGCAGCCCCGGGCCCGGTGAGTGCAGATTGCTGCCCTGTGCGCGGGTGGCTTGCTCACGGAAGGCTCTGCCAGCCAGTCTGGGGTGTGTTCTCAGTAGCGGCCTCATGTGGGTTTTTTAAGGGTCTCCTTCTAAATGACGTGCTCTCGCTAGTGGTGGCTGGATCTTTCCTAATCTTAAAGGGCTTGCCAGCTCTCGCACTGGCTTTGTGATGTAAAAGTCCCTGAAGAAGAGCAGGAAGGGTCTTCCTGAGTCAGTCCTACCTCCTGCTTGGTCAGGGGTCGGGTTGCGTGTCGGGGCACGTGCTGTCTGTCTCTGCGCCGGCGGGGGTCAGCACAACACCCAGGAGCATGGCTCCCTCACCTGTGGCAGCCTGTCGCTGCCCCCCAGGGACGCGCTGTGTGGTGGCTGTCTGGCATGCCGTGCTGCAGACTCGCACACGGAACCTTGAGGGGAAAGAGACAGGCTCCGGCCACTGGGCAGAGCCTCTGGGGCCCTGGTTCTCTATGCATGGCCTGGCAGGGGCTGGGCGTGGGCTCCAGGTGGACAGGCCCAGGGACCAGGGCAGAGCAGGGGTCTGGTGCACAGGGTGGTCCCACTTCCCTTCGGCCGGCGATTCCCCCCAGCCGAGGCAAGCCACACCTGCACCTGGCCCCTCACCTGCTGGGACACCAGGTCCCCTGCTGGACTTTGAGGGCCACCCATCACACGGCCCCTAGCTGCGGTGGTGGCAGGCGGCACCCAGGGTCTGGCCACCCCACTGGCCTGGCAGGACGCAGGGTTGCTCGGCCGTGTGCTGGCCAGGACCCCACACCCCAGACTACCTGCCTGCAAGGACTGAGGCCCCAGAGGGGCAGGACGGGGGCCGGCTCTGTGCTGCTCACAGCCTGTCCCCAGCACACCTGTTTCGTGATGCGTGCAACCCGGGTGTGGCTCTGGCGGCTGGGGCCTCGGAGAATGGAGGAAGGACTCTGAGGAAGGCAGGGTGCCCTGGGGGATTCTAGGCTACAGCTGGCGCGGACCCCAGGATGGTGGAGTGTGTGCGATGCCCGGCACTCTCCACCGTCTTCCCGAGGGCTCCATGTGCTAACCCTCGTCCGCCACACCGCACTTCCTGAGGGACGAGGGTCCCTGGTGCTGACCGAGCAAAACGGTGAAGCGGCAGCTTCGTCCTATTTGGAACGGTCCTTTGGGATTAAAAAACCCCACACCCTCCTCCAGTCTTCAGAGCCTCACAGTTGTGCCTTCCTGGGTGAGCGCAGGTGGGCAGCTGAGAGCCCCTTTCCTGGGAAGAGCATCTCCAGAGCCAGCTGCGCCCACCTGCCCACCTGCTCGCCGCCTCCAGGCAGCGCCTGCCCTGGGGCCCACTTGGGAAAGGACATGGAGGGGGAGTCTACCTAGCCAGGTGTCAGGGTGTGGGGGGCAGCAACGGAAGGTCTAAGACATGCCCACTTGCCCCTCCCCGGGTCAGCACCGACCCACGTCCCGGTGCGGATCACCCACGGTGCCAAGAGCGTGGCACAGGTGGAATCACCTTCACACCCAGGGCACCTGCCGAGAAACCGTGGTTCTCCACCAGTGTCCCCGACGCCGGCCTCATGCCCAGGCACCAAGAGCCCACTGAGGTGGGGTCCAAAGCGCCGCCTGCCTCCTCCGCACCACACGAAAGGGGACAGGTGGCGTGCAGGGAGCCCCGGCCACCCTTGCAAGGACCCTGCCTGCCCTGCCTCACCGGTTCCCACCACCCGGGCTGCCCAGCAACTACCTGGGGGCTGCCTTTCCCCTTAGTCCTGGTCCTGCATCTCTGTACTCAGCAAACCATCCGGCATCACCCCACGCCCCAGACACCACCTGCTGGACAGAGGAGACGGGACAGCTTGGTCCCTGCTCTCAGCACCTGCAGCTGCCCCTTCTCCCCCTTCCCCTCCTTCCCCCTTCCCCCTCCCTCCCTCTCCCCCTCCTCCCCTTTCCCCTCCTCCCCTTTCCCCTCCTCCCCTTTCCCATCCTCCCCTTTCCCCTCCTCCCCTTTCCCATCCTCCCTTCCTTCCCCTTCTTCCCCCTCTTCTCCCTCCCCCTCTCCTCCCCCTCTCCTCCCCCTACTGCTCCCCCTACTCCTTCTCTTTTCATCCTCCCTCCCCTCCTCCCCTCCATCCCTCCATTTTTCCTCCACCACACCCTCCTCCTCATTTCCTAATTTTTCAAGAAAAGAGGGCACCGTGTATTGTGCCAAGTGTCTTTTTCCTTCTGGGCACTTTGTCTTGTCCCGTCCCGTTATCTCTGCCATTTGCTTCCACCTGTGAAAGACAAAGGCCAATGAGGCAGCGAGAGGAGGTCCCGGTCTCTGGGGACCTTTGGAACCACACGGCACCTGCTCCGCCCACCTGGCAAAGCCTCCCAGCTCCCAGCTCCCTGTGACAGGGACATGGCTCCGCTGTGCCTGCCCCACAGTGGGAGAAGTGGGGCTTTAAGGAGAACATTCGCACCCCGGGGGACTTGCCCAGTCACTGACATCCTTGCTTGGGTTTCTGGAGAGAGACTCACGCCCAGGGGCTGAGTCCCTCGTCCCAAAGGGGACACTGCCCCCAGGAGCCCCAGCTGAGTTAGCAGCTGCCTGATTCCCAGGACAGGCTCCATGTGGCGCGAGGCAGGGCCCCGCGCACACAGGGTGCAGTGGGCGTGTGTCAGCCCACCCCTTCCTTCACTGCTCTGTTCCCAGCCTGACCCACGGGGTCAGGCTGCGGCTCAGACAGGAAGCCGACTGCACTTCTCAGCTGTCTTTCTGAAGAGACAGGAGTTAAAGGGGTGGGAAATGTGAACGTGAGATCCTTCCAGATGTTACACTGTTTTGCAACTCTTACCCGGGTCCACAGTCCTCGTGCCAGCTTTCCTACGGATGCACATGGAGAGACACACCTAATTGTCACAGAGATCAAGCATTTCCCTGGGGTTAGCGTAGCTCTTTTATTTAATTCAAAACAGTCCCCGAGCAGCTTTCCAGCCCATGTGGACACTCACGTGGACCCCCACGTGGACCCCAGCGTGGGCAGGAGAGTGAGCGTCTTGCCTTCTGGCTCCCTGGGCCATTCCGTCTCCTCTCGCGGGTCTGCCTTGGAGTCACCAGATTCCAGAACAACCCGAACGTCATCCCAGTTCAGTGTTTGCTCTGTGACGGTGCCACATTAGAGCCACAGCAATGGCTGGAGGTGCCGCATCGGGGCCACGTCTCCAGTGAGACAGAGCCCGTGTCGCCATGGAGGCAGACGTGTCTGAATATGGTTCTTTCTCTGCTGTCACACCCAGAACACACATGATGTAAAACCTGCCTCTGTAATCGCCATCACGTGTCTGGCCAGGGTTTGACACTCACAGAGCCACATGCCCGTCCACCGGCCGCCTCCAGACGCTTTATCTTGTCCCCTGCGGCCTCGTGCAGGACTCCCACTCCCTCCCCAGCCCCGGCAGCCACATCTACCTCCACCCTGCGAACCCCGAACCCTACTTCTCCGGGCCGCGTGGAGGGGCCCGTAGAGTGTGTTTCTGTAACGGGCGGTGTCACTTGGCGCAAGGTCCTCAAGGCTCACCCGTGTTGTGGCAAACGACAGGGCGTCCTCCCTTGAGGCTGAAGGTGCGCCGAGCGTGGATGGGCCACGCTGTGCTCGTGCATCTGCCTGTCGGTGGGTGCTCGCGTGGCCTCAGCTATTGTGGAAAGTTCCACTCTGGACACGGGGATCTGCTTTCAGTTCCCTGGGGACAGACCCAGAGGGGAGCTGCTGGGTCTTATGGAAATCCTAGTTTTAACTTTTTGAGGGGTCACCATGCAGGTTTCCGCCGTGGCCGTGCCATTTACCTTCTCACGTAGCGCAGCGCAGTGCCAGCTCCTCTGCTTCTCTGCCAACACCTGTCACCGTCTTTTTGCATGACAGTAGCCGTCCCAGGGGGTGTGAGGTGGTACTGCATTGTGGCTTGATTTGCATTTTAAGATAAAGGACATTTGGTGTCACAGATGAGGCACTACAAGCTCAGGGACAATGCTGTGACAGAAGGAGTACGGGTCTCCCTCCAGGCACAGGGTGTCCCAGGGAGCAGCCCCTTTCGAGGGTGCCCTGCCTCCCGGATGCTCTTGAGCAAGTAGGGCGGCACCACGGGTAGGCGCGGCCCTCTGCCGTAGGACTGCCCAGCTCCAGGCCAGTGGCTCCCGGGCAGTGAGGGGGCTGTCAGGCGTCGACTCGGTGTTGCCACAAGGATGCCACGACGCCGCCTGCTGTGTTGTGCTGTTTAGTGCATGGGGACGTTGGTGGAGCCTCGGTGAACAGCCAGGGCTCCCCAGGCTCCCACACGTGGTCTCAGCCCGTTGGACAGCTGGCACTCTCCAGCTGAGCAGTCCTTCCGGGACGTGGGTCAGCTCTGACCTAGTGCAGTGGACAGGCCCTGACGTCCCAGCTCTGTCCACGCCCAGGTGCCACTGCTGGCCCCGACTGAGCTCCCCACGCCCCTCCCCCAGGTGCCTTCATGATCCCTTTCCTCATCCTGCTGGTCCTGGAGGGCATCCCCCTGCTGCACCTGGAGTTCGCCATCGGGCAGAGGCTGCGCAAGGGCAGCATGGGCGTGTGGACCTCCATCCACCCGGCGCTGAAGGGCTTAGGTGAGTCATGGGCCCCCACTGGGTGCCTCCCCGTCTCCCCATCTGCTCTGGGGAGGAGAACATCCCGGGTCTGTCCCCACACAAGGCCTCTGGAAGCCTTGCTAGAATCTGTGGGAGGGCACGGGACAGTGTCTGGGCCGGGCCACTCCTGGTCTCCAGGAAACAGCCAGGGCAGCAAAGGCCACCGAGGCCCTGGCAGCACAGGACACCAGAGGATGGCAGAGTGACCCCTGCCTGCCCAGAGCAGGCTTCCCAAGGGCCCGGCTCCAGGAGTGGCACTGCCCTCTGTCCACCAGCCAGGCTCAGTGAGGAGGCCCCGCAGTGACCCTGGCCCCAGCTGTGGTCACTCACTCAAACCCTGTGACCTGGGGGTGGCCCCATGACTCACTGGGACCTGAGGATATGGACAGAAGAGCTCCAGCTGGAGGAGAAGGGGCAGGGTCCCCCAAAAGGGATTCTGAGCCCAGGAGGCATCTGTCCTTCTGAAGCCTGGGGGCCCATGCCCACCTGCTGCCACGCCCACCTGCTCCCACGCCCACCTGCTGCCACGCCCACCTCCTCCCACAGCCACCTGCTCCCACGCCCACCTGCTCCCACACCCACCTGCTCCCACGCCCACCGGCACCCACGCCCACCTGCTCCCACGCTCACCTGCCCTGGCCTCCCGTTCAGTTTTCAAGGCCTCCTCTCTCCCTCGCTCCCTCTCTCGTCCTTCCCCATCTCTCACTCTCACATTCGCGCGTGCACACATGCACACACACACACACACGGTTCTCAACTTAAAATGTCAAGACAACATGGAGCACCTGGATGGCTGTTTGCAAAGGCCCTGTGGCCGCCTTTCTGCACCTGCCCAGCGGAGGCGGCAGGAGCACCGGGCTCTGGTGGGTCAGACGTGCGTGTGTGCTGGGCTCTGGCCGCCTGGCTTTGCTGCTCAGCCTCGGGAGCAGCTCCCCGACCACTGGCCCCCTGCGCTCAGGGCTGCCAGGTGGGTGGGAGGGAGGGGGCGGTGCCCTCGGGGTCGAGGCCACATGGCAGCAGCAGTGCCCTCCCGCAGGAATCGCGTCCATGTTCGTGTCCTTCATGGTGGGCCTGTACTACAACACCATCATCGCCTGGATCATGTGGTACTTCTTCAACTCCTTCCAGGACCCACTGCCCTGGAGCCAGTGCCCGCTTGACGGGAACCAGACAGGTGAGCCTGCCTCCCCCGCTGCACCTGCTGACAGGCAGACGCACACTCCTGAAGGGTCTAAAATGCCGATGGTCACAGATCAGATCTGTCAGAACCCAGAGCACCGCTATGGCAGTTGGGCATTTCTAACAGTCAGAAATGATGGCTGCCATGTCGCCCTGCCCATGGCTCAGCCGGGGCCCGGGGCATGTGCTCAGCCCACCGTGGCCACTTGCCACACCAGGGCCTGGGCTGCCTCCTTGGTGACCTCTGGCGTTGGGGCTGTCCAGGCCTGTCCCACCCTGGCGGGCGCTCAGCAATTAGATGCCACCCCCTGAGAACACTCTCGGGTCGGCCCCGCGCCTGGAGAGGCCCACAGAGCTGAGGGTGCATGGGGCTGCGCAAAGTCCTGGGCAGGGCCCAGGTAGGGGCCCAAACAGGCCAGAACCTCCTGTGTTGCTGACGACCGGCTGGGGTCAGGCAAGTGGGAAAGACCCGCTGCGAGAGGCATGTAGGCGTGTGTGCACGTGTGTGCGTGTGCTTGGTGTCCATGCCTCAGGAGTGTGGAGGGCATTTGCCCCTGCTCAGGGCTCCATGGCACCTGCTCTGCCCGTGGCTCCCTCCTGGGAAGCACCTCCCTGAGGTGCGTGGACGCCGTCTCCACAGGCTACGTGGAGGAGTGCGCCAGGAGCTCCTCCGTGGACTACTTCTGGTACCGCGAGACCCTCAACATCTCCACCTCCATCAGCGACTCGGGCTCCATCCAGTGGTGGATCCTGCTGTGCCTCACCTGTGCCTGGAGCGTGCTCTACGTGTGCACCATCCGTGGCATCGAGACCACCGGGAAGGTACCGTGGGCAGGCTGGGCCACGGCGCCCCAGGGCCGGGTGGGGCCGGCTGCCCCTCAAGGCCAACCCCGAGGGCCCCAGAGGCCCCCTGCACCGCTGCCTCTGCCCTGGGCACACGTGCGGCTGGGAGGGGCCTGTGCTGCCCCCCAGGCGCCCCATCGCCCAGACCTGGCCGGATGTGGCGTGGCCCGGCGCTTCCAGAAGGCGCATTGGAAAGCTCCGCGCAAGTGCAACCCACACGCCAGCTGAGTGGAAGGGTCCCCACAGTGACGGCAGGAAGTGGGGAGGGAGTGGGCTCCGTCTGCCCAACACCCCAGAAAGGAGCAGGAGTCCTGCCTGGCCAGCCCCTCCCCTGGGGCTGCTCTGCCTGAGGGGCCTAGGCTCCCCCGTCTCCTGTGGACACCTGCCCCCTACACCTGTCCCCACACACCTGCCCTAACACCTGTCCCCACACACACCTCCCCACACCTGACCTGCAGGCTGTGTACGTCACCTCCACGCTGCCCTACGTCGTCCTGACCATCTTTCTCATCCGAGGCCTGACGCTGAAGGGCGCCACCAACGGCATCGTCTTCCTCTTCACGCCCAACGTGAGTCTCTGCCGTTGCCCTGCTCAGACCCCCTCGGGCCCTTCCCATGTGGCCGGTGGGCAGCAGGCGTCTGTCCTGCCCTGTGCCGGCGAGTGCACGGCCTGTGTCCTGACTGTGCCCCTCTGCGGATGGAGTCACCGCAGGGGAAGGACCTGCCCCTTGGGCCGTGCGTGGCCCTCCCTGGTTTGCCCGCAAGACTCACGGCTCTCCTGCAAGCCATGACCTCCCACGGCGCCGGTGGCCAGTCCTTGCTGTGCACAGCTGAGGTCTCTGTCTGGCACAGGTCGAGGAGCTGGCCAACCCGGTCACCTGGCTGGACGCAGGAGCGCAGGTGTTCTACTCCTTCTCCCTGGCCTTCGGGGGCCTCATCTCCTTCTCCAGCTACAACTCTGTGCAGTGAGTGCAGGCAACGGGCAGAGCGGGCTTCCGGGAGCGTTATGGTGCCGGGCCTCAGTTTCCCTATCAGACTGCGGGATTCTGTTGTAAGGATAAAAAGAAGCAACAGACAGCGGGTGCTCACCGTACCGTGACCAGCTGCCTGCTGCCAGGTCAGGGTCTGGCCAGGCCGCCTGCAGCTTCTGCTGTGCCCAGTGCTTGGAGGGACCTGGGCCTGGCCCTTGGGTGCTGCCTCCAGGGCCCCCTCCACGCACACTGCCCGGCTCAGCCCCGCCCCAGGCCCCCAGACAGCACCCAAAGCCCACCACCAGGCCAGGTGTGATGCTTCCCGCCACCCAAGCCCTGCCCACAAACCTGCACAACCCCTCGCTCGACAGGGCCAGTAGCCTCCAGGAGGAATGCAGTTGGTGTGAGCTCATTTCTATGCACACTTATGGAGCACCGACTGCATGCCCGGCCTGGTGCATCTGGAGTCAGCCTCAGCCTTGCAGGGAGACAAGCGAGGGCAGAAATGTCACGTGTGCAGGAGAGACAGGGGCACTGGAAACACAGCGCAGGAGAAAGGGCCTAGCGGGGCAGGAGCAGGACTCCTGGGCCAAGGGGATGGGGCTGATGTCCCAGTGAGTGACCCAGTGTGGCTCGCAGTTCCATGAGGGCTGAGAGTCCGCTCTTGGTGGAAGCATCTGGAAAGATGGTGCTGGCATCAGCCACATGAGGGGCTGGCCGGGTGGGCGAGGTTAGGATGTGCTGCTGGCCTGCCCTTATGAGCTAGGCCCTTAGCTGGTGAGCGGATAGACGGGATCGAGGGTCTGGGAGAACGCATACAGGGTCCTCTGACTGCTGTTCTGGAGGCCCGAGCTGACTGAGGTCACAACAGACGTGAGGGTGGGAGAGGACCCGCCTGAGCCCTGGACCCCAACCCGGAGAGGTCTGGGTGCTGGGAGCGGGATGCGGGGGGCAGGGCACGGCCCTGAAGATGCCCTGAAGCTGGGACAGGGGGCCTCGGTGCCCACCCCCACCTCCCTCCCCTGGGCCCGCACCCTCGACTGCGCTAAACTCTGTGTACCCTTAGGCTGCTCAGGAGTCCCCTGGGGACTTCCCAGTTCAGGACAGCCTCTCCCGAGTCCTGCTGGCCAACTCGTATGCCTAGGAACCTCCCCTCGAAGTGGGGTGCTGGGTAGGGCCCCCAACACCTGCAGGTCCCGGCGCTGGGGAGGCCCCGAGTCAGCGTGGGCTGGAGCTGGGGGGCCCCGGGCCTGCACCAGAGGCCAACGGGGGCGCGAAAGCCAGGTGCACCCTCCGTGCCGACGCTGCCTTGCCTGGCGCGCCCCAGCCAGATCTCTGTGACCTACTTTCCTCCTTTTTACCCTGGGGGAAAGGGGTAACAAGGGACTGAGCCCCTCTCATGACTTCTACTAAGTAAGAACCTACGACCCAAGCCAGAGGCGCCAGGTGGCGGGTGAAGTGACCAGAAGGGCCCGGGGCTCAGGGTATGGCCCTCTGGTCACCTTTGTCCCTGGTACCTGCTCAGAGGAGGACGGGCTCCTGCCAGCCCCGCTTCCCGCGGCGGCTCAGAGACCAGCTCTGGGCCGGCACGCTGTTTCTGCCGCCCTGCGTCCAGCGCAGGGCCAGCTGTCCCCCAGATCAGGCGCGGTGACGCCGCTGTCCTCCTGCTGTCCTCCGCAGCAACAACTGCGAGATGGACTCGCTGATCGTGTCCGTCATCAACGGCTTCACGTCAGTGTACGCAGCCACCGTGGTCTACTCCATCATCGGCTTCCGCGCCACTGAGCGCTACGACGACTGCTTCAGCACGTGAGTCCTCCGCGTGGGCCAGGCCGGCGACGGGGCGCAGCCCAAGGGCCCCGCCGCGGGGGGCGCCAGCTCAGCCCTCCTCCTTCCCAGGAACATCCTGACCCTCATCAACGGGTTCGACCTGCCGGAGGGCAGCGTGACACAGGAGAACTTCTCGGAGGTGCAGCGCTGGTGCAACGCCAGCGACCCCGCGGCCTACGCGCAGCTGCAGTTCCAGACCTGCGACATGAACTCCTTCCTCTCCGAAGTAAGTCCCGCTGGGTGCTCTGGGTGTGGCTAGAGGCCGTAGGTGGGGAAGGGTGAGGCTGCCCGGCACGGTTGGGGTCGCCTCCCCCAGCCTCTGCGTCTGCCCACCCGTCGCCTCCCGCCGCCAGGGGTTTGCGCTGTCGGGGGTCTGCCGGGCCACAGAATCCCACCGCCCGGGCCCTGCTGACACCTCAGGCATGGCCGGCCCCGCCGCCCTCCCCCAACCGACTCTTAAAACACCGCCTGCAGCCATCTGTGATAGAATTCATTCCGCAAACATTGGAGAATTGACTGTTTTTGAATTTACTGGGCAACCAAAGGCACATTTTATCTCAGACTGGACAAGTTTTCTCAGCTGTCACAGTGCCGAGGAAACTCACGAATTGTCAATTGTCACGAATGCCCGTTCTAACAATTAGTGGAGCTTAGACGCTGCTTTCTTTTATAGACCAACATTTTCTGATTTTACTTTTGCAGCTTCCTTATTTGGGAGCCGCCCCATACTTTTTCTGTTTTCGGGGTCTGGCGCCATATCGATATTGGCCCTGACACGGTAGTGGTGCCAGCCATGGGACAGCCACGGCACCAGTTGGAGCCCAAGCAGAGGGATTGCGGGTTCTCTCAGCCCTTCTTCCCGGGGATGTCCGAAGGGCTCTGTGATGGGCCAGACACGTGCAGGGTCTGAGTCCTTCCTTTTTTTTTTTTTTTATTTTTGAGACAGAGTCTCACTCTGTTGCCCCAGCTAGAGTGCTGTGGCATCAGCCTAGCTCACAGCAACCTCAAACTCCTGGGCTCAAGTGATCCTCCTGCCTCAGCCTTCCAAGTGGCTGGGACTACAGGCATGCGCCACCATGCCCGGCTAATTTTTTCTATACATTTTTA
>CAUYMX010052642.1:0-15591 GCA_963573855.1 Lepilemur septentrionalis | reverse complement strand
CTGCCTTGGCCTCCCAAAGTGCTAGGATTACAGGTGTGAACTACTGTTCCCAGCCTTCTTTTTCATTTTCTAAAAGACTTTTTCCAAGAAAAATGATGTAGGATACAAAGTCTAATATATACCCTTGATAGATGTGTGTATGTTTATATTACAAAAAAACTTTTAAGTTTTGTTTTTTTCCCTTTAATGCTTCATCTAAACAAGAATGAAGGCTTTGGAGAGGGGAAGGAAGAGAGAAAGATATTATGTTGTTTTATGTTGTTTTTTCCCCCCGTGTCAGGAGGGAGTTCACCAAGAAATAGCAAATGAATGCTTCATTATTGGGTGGGTAATGTAGTTCCCATTGTTGGAAAGACTTCCACTGAAGCCCAAAGCAGAAAGGGGAATTAAGTAAGTGATTCTTGCTTAAGCTGAAGCTCAATTATCTTGCTGATAACTAGAAGATTAAAGTGGGAGTTGAAGAGAAGCTACAACTCCACCTTTTCTTCTCTTGTGCTAGATCAGCACTGGCTCAAATTTGTTCCCTTTAGCCTGCAGCCTCTTGCCCTCAGAGCCATCAACCCACCCCTGCCCTGGGAGGTCATCGCAAGGATCTCTTTTAGCCTATGGCCCCAGGGAGACTTACCGGACACGTGACAACAGTAACAACATTGCTAGAGTTACTTGGATCATACTACATATTCCTTTTGTTCTTATTTATACAGCAAAATATACTTGCTATAAATAATGCAAATAATACGAAACATGTTATATAGAGTAAAAACCAAGTCCCCTTTGCCCATAGTTGTTCCTGATTTCTTGGTTTTTTTCACTGGACTGTATGTCTTGAAACTCTTTTACACAGTTAACAGAAATCTGGCAAGGAGGCAGAGCAAGATGGCTGAGTAGAAACCTCCACTGATCATCGCTCCCCATGAACACTTAATTCAACAGCTATCCACACAAGGAAGCACCTTCAGAAGAACCAAAAATCATGTAAGCTATCCCAGTACCTGGTTTTAACATTATATCAAGGAAAGAGGCACTGAATAAGGCAGAGAAGACCATCTTGCATTGCCTATACCACCACTACCTCCTGCCCCCCAACCCCATCCCAGCAGTGCATTGAAACTCAGGGCCACCCTGGCACAGGGGAACACAGCACAGGGCAGAATTCTGCCAGTGTCCATGGAGGGAGCATTTAGAACAACCTGGCCAGGGGGAAATCCTCTACTCTGAACCCTGAGTGTCAGCTAGGCCCACCACCAGCTGACAAAAAGCAGCCTGGGGCCTGCATTAAATTCATAATGCAGTTAGGTCACAAGGGCTGCAGTCCTTGGGCAATTCCTGCAGCTGTACTGGCTTGGAGCCAGTGGACTTGGGGTGCATGTGACCTAGTGAGACACCCGCTGCAGCCAAGCCGGTGCCTGTGTCACCCCTCCCCAAACTACAGGCAGTACAACTCAGGGAGAGTCTTCTACCACTTAAGGAAAGGAAGGGAAGAGCTCAGAGGACTTTGTTTTACAACTTGGGTACCAGCTTGGCCACAGTACAATAAAGTACCAAGCAGACTCCTGAAGCCCATGAGTCCAGGCCTTAGTTTCTGGATGGCATTTCAACCCTGGGCCAGAAGGAAACATGCTGCCCTGAAGGGAAGGGCCCAGCCCCAGCAGGATTCACAACCTGCTGACTAAAGAACCCTAGGACTAAGCTGTAATAAAACATCTCCCATCTAAGAAAAGCCCAGGAACCTATGGCTTCACTGCTGAATTCTATCAAGCATTCAGAGAACTAATACCAACCCTACCTAAACTATTCCAAAAAATTGAGGGGGAGAGGGAATACTTCCAAACTCATTCTATAAGGCCTATATCAATCACGCTGATATGAAAACCAGACAAAAACACAACAAAAAAGATAAACTATGGGCCAATAGCTCTGATAAACATAGATTCAAAAATACTCAAAAAAATACTATCAAAGCAAATTCAACAACACGTTAAAAAGATTATTCATCATGATCAAGTAGGATTCATCTCACTTGAGATGATCTCATTCAGGGATGCAAGGATGGCTCAACATAGGCAAATCAATGAATATCGTGCATCCTATCAACAGAATGAAGGACAAACACCATGTGATCATTTCAATAGATGTTGAAAAGCATTTGATAAAATTCAATATCCCTTCATGATAAAAATGCTCATTAAACTGGGTATAGAAGTAATTTATCTCAACACGATAAAAGCCATATATGACAGATGCCCAGCTAGTATCATACTGAATGGGGAAAAACTGAGCTTCCAGATTGGAAAGAAAGAAGTCAAATTATCCTTGTTTGCAGGTGATATGATCTTATATCTAGAGAAATGTAAACACTCCATAGAAAAATTATTAGAACTGATGAACAAATTCAGTAAATTTGCAGGATACAAAATCAACATACAAAGATCAGTGACAACAGTAAACAATCTGAAAAAGAAAACAAGACAGTAATCCCATTTACAATAGCTACAAATAAGATAAAATGCCTAGGAATAAACTTAACCAAAGAAGTGAAAGATCTCTATAATGGAAACTATAAAACATTAATGAAAGAAATTGAAGAGGACACAACAAAATGGAAAGATATTCCATGCTCATTGACTGGAAGAATCAAAGTTCTTAATATGTCCATACTACCCAAAGCAATTTACAGATTCAATGCAATCCCCATCAAAAAACCAATCACATTCTTCACAGAGATAGAAAAAATAATCCTAAAAGTTATATGGAAACCACAAAAAATCCAGAATAGCCAAAGCCACCCTGAGCAAAAAGATCAAAACCAGAAGAATCACATTACTTGACTTCAACTTATGCTACAGAGCCATAGTAACCAAATCAGCATAGTATTGGCATAAAAACAGACACATAGATCAGAGAAACAGAGTAGAGTACCCAGAAAAAAATCCACACATCTATAGTTAACTTATCTTTGATAAAGTTGCCAAGAACATACAGTGGGATAAGGACAGTCTCTTCAATAAATGGTGCTGGGAAAACTGGATATCCACATTCAGAAGAATGAAATTAGACCCATATCTCTTGCTATATATAAAAATCAAATAAAAATGGATTAAAGATTAAATCTAAGACCTGAAATTATGAAATTACTAAAAGAAAATATTGGGGAAATGCTTCAGGACATTGGTCTGGGCAAAGACTTCTAGAGTAATACCCCCAAAGCACAAGCAACCAAAGCAAAATTGGACAAATGGGATCACATCAAGCTAAATATCTTCTGGCATAGCAAAGGAAACAATCAAAACAGTGGGGGAAAAAGTGAACTGTCTCTTCATTTCTTTTGCCTAGTTTTATATTTTATGTCTTGTTATAATATTTTTAGGTGCCTTTAATATATTTTGTATATTATACTTAGTTTTATATATATTACAAAGATTTTCACAGGACCTTTCATTTTGGTGTCTTTCATCAGACAGATCTTGTAATTTTTGTGAATTGAGATCTGTCAGTCTTTTATTGATGGCTCCTGGAATTTGTGTCTTTCTTAGCATAGCTTTCATCAACTCCCAAAATTATAAAAACTGATTTGCTATATTTTACTCTAATTCCTCTCTGATTTGGGATTTTTTAAATCTGATGTTTAGAATTTAATCCATTTGGATTTTGTGCATATGATGTGATACAGGAATCTAAATTAATTGTGTTCAGGATCTACAACTGCCTCAATATCATTTTTGAACAGTCTGTTCTTTTTGCACTGATTTGAAATGCTACTTTTTATATTCTAAATGTCCCTTTATACATAGCTTTGTTCCTGAATTGTCCTTTTAGTACAATAAAGACATTTGTCCATGTTGTTATTCTGAGCCAGTATAACATTGTTTAACTAATGCGGACTTAGTATATTTTGATAACTGAAAAGTCAGGTTCTTCCTCCTAGTTCTTTTTTTTTAATTTTCTTGTTTATTCTGCTGCATTTTTTCTTCCATATGAACTCTAAAATCAGCTTTTCAAGTTCTATAAATCTCCTGTTAGGATTTTTGTTAGGATTGCATTGAATTTATGGACTAATTTGAAAAGTTGACATCTTTAGAATATTGAGTCTTTCATCCAGAAACGTATATAGCTTTCTATCTATTCAAGTCTTCTTTTATATCTTTAATAAAGTTTTATAGTTTTCTTCATGTGGACCTTGCACAGTTCTTGTTGGTTTACTCTTAGGTTTTTTTTTTTTTAAGTCTATGTTGCCATTGGGAATAGGATCTTTAGATTTTATTTTTATACAGAAAAAGAGGAAAGAGAAGAAAAAGAAAGCAAGAGTTGAAAAAATAAGATAGAGAAAAAAAAGAAAGAAAATCAAAAAGGGATGACGAAATGATACAAAAGGAAGAAAGTGAGGAAAAATTTTAAAATTTGATTTTTATTGAGTACCCATGATGTGACATGCCTGTGTGAGAGGCGCTCACAAGCACCATCTTGTGTGTACTTTCAGCCAGGTGGCTCATTTGACAAAACTGAAGTTTAGGAAGATCAGCAAGGGAGTATGGAACAGGAAATGGAAAGAGAACAGATTTGGAATGAGACCTGGGCACTGATCCCAGATTCCACTCTCACCAGCTGTATAATCTTGCTCCAGTTATCTAATTACACTCCTCATTTGTAAAACTTGGGTAACAACTGCTCAGGTGATTGGGAGGCTCAATTGAAATAACGTATCTAAAGTTCCTGCTGCATGAGGAGCCCTCTCTCAGTAAATGCCAGTTCCCACTCATCAATCGTCTCTTCCCACCCCATCACCTTTCTGCCCCTTGCACCAGGCTGCCATGGAAATCCCAGCTGCTCAGGACAACACAAAGCCTTAATATTAATGTGCTATAAGATGTTTATTCTGTGAGAGCATAACACCCAGGATCACATACCAAAAATTAGGAGTTGGGATTTGAGTCTGAAAAAGTCAAATAAGCCTGAAAAAAATAAATCATTCATTACAAAAGGAGGCATTGTTGAAATGTGGATCCTTATTTGAGCCTAAATCCCAAGTGAGAAACATCCTCTATTGCTACCCAAACAATAGTTTCTTGTCCAGGAGACAATGCTGGCTACATAGCCACGGAAAGCATCGAATCCCCATGGCAATGGCAATGGTCTCTCCTGTGCCACACTGAGACAGTATCTGGAGGAGCAACTGAACTACCTGGTCAGGGCCTCAGCCCTTGAACAGAGGCTCCATTCCAGCCTGAGCTGCAGGAAAACAGAGCTGGCCCAGACGTCCTGACTACACCTGGTATTGGCAACAGCAGGGTTCTCACCCTCCAGGGAAGTTGTGATTATGAGATGTGAGCATGAAGTAGAGAGAAAGATAAAAGTAAGATATAACCGGAATGCCCTAAATGAGTGTTCTCTTCTTGGAAGCATGTACATTTGTTCCTGACACCTCTTGCTCATGAAGAAAATGGGTAAGCCAGCCTGACTTTAAATCCTCCCCCTCCACAGCTGGGAGCTCTTGAGGAAATTTGTTCACCTCTCTGAACCTCATTTTCTTCATCTGAAAAATGGGGTTAATAACACAAACCTCAGAGAATTGCTGTGAGGATCAAATCACACAAATATAAAAATGTGCTCAATAAAAACCAGAATTATTCTTTCATCATACAGGGAATTGCATTCAGAACCTATCAATGTCCTCAGTGGTTCTGAGTTTCACTTTTCAAGGGGAAATTTGATTTCTACCATAGCCAAATGTCATATGATTCTGGAACTAGTAAATAATGTGTGTGATAAAATGCTTTTTATTTTTTTTTAAGGGCTGGTCTCTCTTAAATACTGAGACTGGTTTCCAGATGTGACTTGTAAACTGACCTTGACCCATTGGATCTATATTCAAATTGTAGCCAGAATGCAATCACTTCTCACCACCTCCTCGGCTACCACCTGGTTGAATCCAAGCCATCATCATCTTTTTCCTGGATTATTGCAAATAGCCCCCTAACTGGTTTTTCTACTTCTACTCTTGCCCTAAAAATATTTCAAGCAGTGGCAATATCACTGGAATAAATGTATCATCTCCCCAGAGGAATGCCTTGGTCATCATTTATTGGATATTCATTTATTTTAACAAATACTTATGAAGCCCCTACCAGATGCCAGCACTGCTCAGGCTCTGAAGACAGCAATAAGCACAGCAGGCACAATGTGGAGCCTTGTGGAGTGTGTATTCTTGAGGGGCGCAAGGACCAATAAACAGACAAACAAGCAAAGTATAGCCTATGCCAGATGATGACTGGTGATGGGGAGGAAAATAACACAGAGTTAGGAGGGACAGAAGGACAGGGCCACAGGGACTGGGGCAGGAAATGTTATTTTAAACATCTTAAACATCGTGGCTGGGGGAAGTCCCCTCTAAAAAGCTGGCATTTGAGTAGAGACCAGAAGGAGAGATGGAGGGAGCCACGTGGTCGAGTGGGAAGAGGGAGAGGGGAAGGAGTTCCAGAAAGGAGGAACAGCAGGTGCAGAGGCTCCGAGGCAAAGTGAAGGGGCCAGAATAGCTCAGGCACAGTGAGCGAAGGGAGAATGGGGAGAAAGGTGCTTACAGACAAGGTGGGAACAGGAAAGGGATCATGGAGGGACCTGCGGGCCATCCCACACTCAGGCTCTTACCGAAATGAGTTGGAAAGCCACTGGAGGGTTTGGAGGGGAGAGATGACTATGAGCTGATTTACCTTTTCGAAGGATTATTCTGGCTACTCTGGAGAAAAACAGTTCTCAAACCTGAGCATGCCTCAGAGTCACCTTGGAGGGCTCATTACAGCACGGATTGCTGGACTGCATCCCCAGAGTTCCTGACTGAGTAGGTCTAGTGCAGTACAGGAGAATTTGCATTTCTAGCAAGTTCCCAGATGATGCTAATGCTGTGGCTCTGGCTCTGGTTCCACCCTGTAAAGCCCACTGGTATAGAGAAGAGTTTGCAGGAGTGGCAATCGTAGAAGCAGGGAAACCAGTTAGGGGGCTATTTGCAGCAATCCAGGAAAAAGATGATGATGGCCTGGATTCAAACAGGTGATAGCAGAGGAAGTGGTGGGAAGTGAGTGGATTCTAGGTACAATTTGAATATAGATACAATGGGATTTGCTGAGGGTCAAATGTGGGATACTATGAAAGAAATATACAAATTAAGAATTTTAGAGTAAGCAACTAGATGAACGGAGTTGGCATTTGCTGAGATAGGGAAGGAAGATGTGTTGGGTGGGGGTTGGGGAGGAATTCAGGAGCTTGATTTGGGAAATATCAACTTTATTATGCCTGTTAAAGATGTCCAAATGGCAATGTCAAGTAAGCCTTTCTTTTAGAGGAGTCTGGAGTTCAGAGGAGAGTTTGGGACTGGAGATAGAAAGGTGGGCATCTTTCTATCTCCAGTATATAGATGGTGTTGGAAAGACCGGCTGAGCTCATCACTGGAGGAAAGGAAGGTAGAGAAGAGACTCAAGTCTGTGGCCATCCAGTGGCTAGAATTAGGGTGATAACAGGGACCAGTAATGATGCTTGAGAAGTGGACAGGGTGGAGGTGAGAGGAAAGCTTGGACAGTGTGGTGCCTTGGGTGTCAAGGGAAGCAAATAATTCAACAAGTTCACGTTCATTAGCTACAAATCTACTTTGTCAAAACAATTACCACTAAGCATCCACTGTGAAGAAGGAGCTACTGGCTGCCGTGGAATATGCCAAATTTTGAAGTGGCTCCTTATGAACAAATAATGCCAACAGAAAAAGATGGTCAGTATGATACATTATTATTTTCTTTTTTTTAATATACTTTCTAGCTGATTTTATTTTTGCAACCAAAAAATATCAGTGTTGATACCATTTAATCACTGACAGCAACTAGAATCTTTTCTTTTACCTTCAAGTATTCTGTCTAGTTGACTCTTTTCCTTGAAGCAAACTGTTCAACTTCGAAGGATCAAGCTATAAATCTAAGCAGTTTTATGCGTGGTCAGACGGCTGGGCATTTGCAAGGGTAAATTTGATAAATGCCTCAGGCAGTGCAGCTTTTTCCGGCCCCTCTCCTTTTATTTTCTGACAGTGGTTCTTGGAATTCTCTGGTTTGTCAATGGCAAAACCCAGCTCTGAGCAATCTGGTCCTCAGTCTCTTGCTTTATCTGAGAGCAACAGGTTGGGAGCAGCCCTGGTTGTGATGCCAGAAGGGCTGGGGAACACCAGAGGTGGGGCCAGGGCAGGACTTAGGGTTGGTGACATTGGACAGGGACAACAGCATCCGGATTTCCTTCAGAAGCCTGATGCTTTGGGGAGTAGTCTACGATCAAGGTTGAGAGATGGGTTCTGCCATCGATGAACTTGAGTGTTCTAGCCAAATAGAGGACATGAACACATGGCTCGGAGTCCCACAGTGCTCATCCAGATCAGGTACAACTCCACGCATGTCAGCTTTATCCTCCAGATCGAGTCCCCAGTGTTCTCACTGCAGAGAGCCATCAGGCTTGCGACTGTGAGAAATACAACTGCTGGCAACTCAGGATGCAAATCCATTTACTACGTCTCTTATCAAGGTTTGCCTGATGACAAGTCAGCCTTCCTCAGCAAAATCCCATTATAGAAAATTCATTTCATGTCATTTTTACGTTACTTCTTTTCATGAGTTAAAATTTCTGGGGACTCACCGTTAAACTCAAATTGCATGCAAACTGTACACTACAGAGCAGTGGTGTATGTTTTTAATCACTGATGTAGACTAGATGTCAGTGATTTGCTTCTCACTGTAAGGAAAAATACTTCTTGTAATTCAGCATTATTTTCCCCAAGTAAATTAGGCAAAGGAGGCAAAGCCCAAATCTGTGCATTGCAATTCTGTGGATGATACGACTGGTAGGGACTCAACTTCGCTCCAGAAGAGGTGAGTGAGAACAGACAGCGCATCGCTGTGTGCTATTTCCTTAGGCAGCTGCAGATGCTGTACTCAGCGCTGCTCCTCACAGGAGCTGCCCAACCACAGACTGTGTGGATCTGCAGTCTGCTTCTCTGTAAGGAGAAAGCAATTGTTTATCGCTCAGGCTTACCCCTCACATGGGTTATTAAAATACTTAGGGCTAGGTATGTAATGTCTCCATGTCTTGTTCATTCAATATACATTTCTATTCTATGTCAGACACTGATCTGTGTGTTTGGGATATGTTATAAAAACATATAAAAATACAAACATCCTTGCCTTCTGGAGCTCATATTCCAGTGGGGGGAGGAAAAAGAACTAAAAACATAATAAATTGTTAAATTACATAATATGTTGGAAAGCCATAAAATGCTATGGAAAACATATTGCATGTTAAAGGTTTGGGAGCGCAGAGACAGGGACAAGCTGCAATTTTAAATAGAGGGGGCAGAGCAGGCCTCATGGAGAGGGTGACGTTCGAGTAAAGGTTTGCAGGAGGTGAAGTCATTAGCTAAGCGGATTGATGGGGAAGAATGCTCCAGGTAGATGAAGGAGCCAGGGCAAAAGCCTTCAGGCAGAAACAAGCCAGGCGTGTGTTAATAGCATGGAGACCAGTGTGGCTGGGGTGGGGGAAATGAGGGGAGAAAAACAAGAGCTGCCATCAGAGAAGTGATGGAGTCCAGCTCATAGAGGGTTTCATGGCCATTTAAAGGACTTTGACATTTAGTCTGAGTGAAAAGGGAAGACGTGGGAGTATTTTAGGCAAAGAAATGATATTATCTGAGTTACATTTTAAGGTCATTCTGCTTTCTGTGTTGGGAATACTCTCTTGGAAGACAAGTGTGACAGCAAAGAGACCGAGAAGGAAGCTGCAGGAGAATATTCCAGGCGAGCAGTGATGACTCCACACAGGGTGAGAGCTGTCTGGGTGGAGGGAAGTGGTATGAGTGAAAGAATCAACAATGACACCAAGGATCGTGGCATAAGCAATTGGAAGGACACAGTTTCCATCAACTGCAGTGGGAAAAACCTCGGACAGGGCAGGTTTGTGGGAGATGGGAACTTCCCTTTTAGAGGGGAAGTTACGATCGAGGGTCTCTGAGGTATCCAAGTGGACTTGTCACGTAGACAGCTGCATACAATTCAGAAGAGATGTTGCTTACAAGATAGAAATTTGGGATTCATTGACATATTGATAAAAGAATTTATTAAGAAAGCGAATACAGGGAAAAAAGACAACCAAGGACTGATTCCTGGGGCACTCTGAAATGAATAGTTCTGGGAGAAGAAGGGGACTAAAATGAAGACCAAGAAGGAATGGCCAATGAGATATGAGGCCAAAACAAAGAATGTCCTGGAAGCCAAGCGAAGAAAATGTATTGAGGAAAAGGGCGATCAACCATGCCACTGGATTTACAGGTGAATTTCCTCCTCTATAAAATGCAGGCAATAATAGTGCCTTCTTGATACCTTAAATGAGATAATTTCTGTGAATCGCCTATCTTAATGCCAGATGCTAGTAAGGGCTCAAAAACACTACTTATCTTTATTTCTATTTATAATATCCCTGAAAAATCGCGTATCACTTATAAAGCTATTCAAGGTCAGGCTAACCCCTAGGGGGCGCTCAAGACCTTCCCTGCGTCCCGATTCCTTTTTCTTACAAAGAGAGAGCTCCACTATCGATGGAGGACAAAATGGACTCCAGTGGCAACTGAGTCCTTCATATTAAAGGTTGGAAAACCCAATGCAGTGGGTGTCAAACTTCAGTGTGGGTAAGAATTACTTGCGGAGCTTGTTAAAATGCAGACCCAACCACCAGAGATTCTAATAAAGTAAATGAGAAGGGACCTGCGGATCTGTACTTTTCTATCCTCAGTGATTCTAATGTGTGTATTTTCATGATGCTCCAGTGTAGGAGGAATGAAAAATAAGAATAATTGGCCTGGAGCAAATATCCTCTTCCTACTTTCTTCTTGGGACCTTGGAATGATTTTTGCTCTGTGTTTGGCCTCTCTCCCACGTGGCTGAGGTGTGCCAGCCATGGGGCTTTCCCAGGACTGGGAGGTCTCAGCAAGACCAGGACAGTTCTACAGAAAGCTGCCCTGGAAGGGCTGGCTTGGGCTAGCTTTCAGTCTGCCCAAATCGGAGGACACAGAGTGGTGCCTCCTGGTCCACATCTGGCCCCCAGATCTGTTTTATTTGGCCTGAACAGAATTGGCCTGTCCAGTGTTTTAGTAAAATCTGCATTCGTTTCCAACATTAAAACTCAGAAGATTTCACATATAAACCCAGATTTCCTGCTTTTTTTGGAACAAGAAGATATGAAACCTGGCCCCGTATTCTTACCTAGCAAAGTTGCTTCCTTTAGATGGGCATAGAGTCTGTAATTTGCCACTATCCCCTTCATTCCTTATTTTTCCCAAAAAAATCAATGTGTCAGTTCCCATCTATCATCATACTTACACCTATGTTTTCCTTAAAGTTGAAGCAAATGAAATGATTCTTTGGAAAATAAAAATATAACAAGAGGATCTAGTGTTTTCAAAAATAAATTTTCTTACATCAGATCCTTTCTTTCATTTATACTACTTGCCTGGCTTCCTAGGCATGGAAGTTTGCTATCTCTAGTCTAGCTTTTCATCTAGAAGCAAAAAGTTACCTTTATGTAAAAAAAATGATGTAGGCAGGGCATGGTGCCTATACTCCCAGCTACTCAGGAGGGTGAGGCAGGAGGATCATTTGAGCCCAGGAGTTTGAGACCAGCCTGGGCCATATAGCATGACCTAATCTTGAAAAAAAATAAGAATGTAGAATACTTTTCAGCAATAAACAAAGAGTGAAGGGCTAATGTACAATAAAATGAATGAATTTCAAAAATTAGATTGAGCAAAAAAAGTTAGACACAAATGTGCAGTACTGTATAATTCCATTTATATGAGATTCTAGAAAAGGCAAAAGTAATCTATAGTAATAGAAAGCAGAGTTATGGTTTCCAGTGGCAGAGATTGGCTGCAAAAGGCATGAGAAAACATTTCTGGAATGATGAAAATGCTATATACCTTAATTGTAGTGGAGCTTATATTATATGTAGGGACATACATTTGTTAAAACTCATCAAGTTCATACATCTCAAATGAGTCTATGCCAATTATACGTAATAAAGTTGATATTTTTAAGTTATCTAATAGAGTTGCCCAAAGAGATGCAATAAAGTGGGCCCTTGCCTAAGGTTCTTTTTTGTATATTGCTGTCATGAATCTACAGTAGTAGGTGGCAGGACAGGATTCAGGATTTCGAGATTCATCGTGATCAATATTTCAATCTCCTAGAGATGTAAATAACATTTGGCAGAAGGCAGCAGATCCAGTTGACAGCTGAATCGGTGGAGGAGGTGCAGATGGGGGGCACGAGTTCCCAGGGGACTTTAAACTGCATGAGGACCTGCTCTTCAGGGCCTAGTTCCATGTGGAGAGAGCCTCAGGGCTGCCCTGGGAGAGGAGCTAGTAAGCTGCATTGGCAGAAACGTGGAGGCTTTTCTTCTTTTCCTTCTTGCTGCTTCTCCTCCTCTTCTTCTCCGTCCCCCTCTTCCTATTCTTTCTTCACTAGACTCACTCAGGAACCACAACCTGCAAACGCAGTTTTCCTTTTTCCTGCTTGGTGGGCGACATTCCATGCAGAGGGTTTGGGCAGCCCCGGGGCCTTCTCTTACAGAGCCAGAGCAGGCTCTCCTGCAAATAAATGCACGGGGCTTTGGTGTGTAGACTTCTGGCTTGGTTGTATCTGACATTGATGACAAACACTCCATTCTTCCTCCTTTCTTGTGTCACTTAGTCAGGCTTAAGAAACCCTGACTTGCATTGTTGGAAATGTTAGACAATGAAATTTTGTGGTTGGATTGGCCTATTCACAAGAACTTTACAGAACCCCCAATAAATTCTGAACTAAAGTACAGTTACACTGGAATAGTAACAGATGCTGTGGGAACCCCACCCATATTCTCTTCCTTTACCACTTCCTCCTAAGATGCCTGATTTCAACTGCAGCACTTATGTTTCTTTGCCTGAGTGTTTTCCAAAGTGGCTGTACCGATGTGCAATATCTGAGCATGCCATTTGCACCCTCATCTTCAACAGCACTCAGTATTGTCAGGTTCTTTTTATTTTTAAGCTATTCTGATAGGGGTATTATGGTTTAAATTTGCATTTCTAATGTCTAATGATGTTGAGCACCTTTTGCGTGCTTACTGGCTATCAGTATATCTCCTTTGGTGAAGTGTCCGTTCAAACCTTAGCTATTTTTTTTTATTTGGTCATTCATTTTCTTATTGTTGAATTTTGATAGATCTTCACATATTCTGCATACAAGTTTGTTGTCAGATAAGTAATTTAAAAATACTTTCTTTCAATCTGTGGCTTGTCTTTTCATGCTTTTAATAGTGTCTTTCACAGAGCAAACATTTTGTATTTTAACGAGGTCCAATTTATCAATGTTTTTTTCTTTTATGTCTATGCTTTACGTATCATATCTAGGACTATTTGCCTGACTCAAGCTCACAAATTAGAAAGAACACCTAAGTGTTTATGATTCATTTTGAGTTAATTTTTGTCCATGATATGAGAAATGAGTCAAAATTAATTTATTTGCATATGGATGCTTCTGCCAGTTATTTTTTGATTATGTATTTCATATAGTCTTTGCAACCATTACTTCACTTTCTTTTTTCTTTCTTTGCTCCCCAGATGTAGCCAATATCAAGATTTTAGTGCACAGCCTTCTGATCCAGTTTATACACATTTGGATATCAATATGTGTCTTTAAATACATATAGTATTATATTTATTTTCATAGTTTTTAAACATCTTGATACATATAGATGTAGTTTATTACTTTTAAGTGCCATATAATATTGTATCCCTTGAGCATACCACCTCTATTGCTTTATTGATGAACATTAAGTTAGAATCCATTTTTTTCACTAGTACAAATATCACTACAGTAACCATCCTTGTACGTGTTCCTTGTGCCCATGTAAGAGTTTCTCCAGGACCCACAACAGAAATTCAATTGCTAGGTACTAGGATGTGTCTTTTTACTGAAATGGCTGAACCAATTAACAATCCTACAGCACAGAATGGTTTACAATCCCACAATTTCACCAGATTACAAAACTCTGAAATTACTGTCAATATGATAGGTATAAAATAGATACATAAAAATTTATATTCTCCTGATTGCTAGTGAGATCAAGAATTCTTTTAAATGTTTATTGTTCATTTCTGAGTCAATCTTTTCTGTAAGTTTCCTCTTCATATAAGTTTTTAATTTTGATAAAGATATTTATCAATATTGTCTATGTAGAACTTTGTGTATATTTCGTTTAAGAAATTTCCAGGCCAGGCATGGTGGCTCCCGCCTATAATCCTAGCACTTTGGGTGGCTGAAGCAGTCGGATTGCTTTAAGTCAGGAGTTCGAGACCAGCCTGAGCAAGAATGAGATGCCATCTCTATGAAAATGGAAAAATTAGCGGTTTGGTGGCTTGTGCCTATAGTCCCAGCCACTCAGGAGGCTGAGGCAGGAGGCTCTCTCTTAACCCCAAAAGTTTGAGTTCACAGTGAGCTATGATTATGCCACTGCACTCTACCCTGGGTGACAGAGTGAGACCCTGTCACAAAAAAAAAAACAAAAAAAAAAAACACTTTTCTACTCTGAGCTCATAAATTTATTTTTCTGTATGTTCTTATTTTTTCATACATAATTTTCAATTGAGTAATTTCCCGAAAAGTTAAGTCTACTGAGATAAATTTTCACACAGGGAAATGCACTAATATTAAATATATCATTTCATGAGTTTTGACAAATATATGCTCATGGAATCCATACCTCAATCAAAATATAGAGCATTTCCATCACCCTAGAATTTCCCTTGTGCCCCTTCCCAGTCAACCCCATTCCCTGAAACCATCACTGTTTTGATTTTTTTCTACCATAGATTATATTTGCCTATTCTAGAAATTCATATGAATGGAACTGTACACTATATATTATGTAAGTGCACAAAATTATACACATTTTTGTGTGGTCCAGCTTTTTTAACTCAGTGCAACAATTTTGAGATTTGTTCATATGTTACACGTGTCTGTATTTCATTGATTTTTATTGCTGGGTAGTTCCACTGTATGGATATATTAGTTTGTCCTACTGAAGGACATCTGAGCTGATGATTCCAGTTTGGGATTATTATGAATAAATTTGCTATAAACGTTCCCATAGAAAGCTTTTGGTGGACTTGATTTTTCTCTCCCTCAGATAAATATCTAGGCGTGGAATTGCTTGGTAGCCACCTGAGTTTTAAGTTCACAGATGATGGTCACCAGCATAGATTGATGGATTGCAGATTGATTGATTGCACTTGGTGAGTAAAACCCACGAAGCTTTCCCTTTTTTCCTCTCTTCAGTTTTCTCTGCCTGTTCCTTCCCAGCCTCCCTTCCCTTCAAGGTCAACAGCTGTAATAGCAATGTGATTCTAGATAGGAGACATTTATTGGAGTCTTGGTACACTATTTCAACTTGGAAAACATTCTTTTATAAGGCAACAGTTTTCAAAATTTTGCAGAGAAAGCAGAACCTATTTTTCAAATGAAATATTTTGAGGAACCATGATGT
>CAUYMX010052639.1:0-45294 GCA_963573855.1 Lepilemur septentrionalis | reverse complement strand
GAGTTTGAAACCAGCCTGAGCAAGAGCGAGACCCCGTCTCTACTAAAAATAGAAAGAAATTAATTGGACAACTAAAAATATATAGAAAAAATTAGCCGGGCATGGTGGCACATGCCTGTAGTACCAGCTACTTGGGAGGCTGAGGCAGAAGGATTGCTTGAGCCCAGGAGTTTGAGGTTGCTGTGAGCTAGGCGGAAGCCACGGCACTCACTCTAGCCCAGGCAACAGAGCAATACTCTGTCTCAAAAAAAAAAAAAAAAAAAAAAAAATAGAAAAATTAGCCAGGCGTAGTGGCACAGGCTGTAAGTCTCAGCTACTTGGGACAGAGCCGGAGAACTGCTTGAGCCCAGGAGTTTGAGGCTGCAGTGCGCTATGATGATGCCACTGCACTATAACCCAGGCGACAGAGCAAAATGCTGTCTCAATCAACAAATAAAAATAAAAAATATTATAACTTTGCTACTAAGAGCAACAATAGCTGCTATAACAAACTAGCTTAGTTCACATAGAGAATGAGAAGAGACATTTGACTAATGGAGCCGGTGACCATTCTGTGAAAATTTCTTTCCCTAATTGTCTTTTCTATGACCCAAGAGTCCTGGATTTAACAAACACACAATTTCTATGTATAAAAGTGCTAGGTAACATCTTGAGTGGATAGCGTACTGTCTTCCAAAGGCTGAAATATGGTGCTGTGTCTCCAACAGATTTTAAAAGGAAAAAAAATGAGGCTCCACTAGATTAGACATTCTGATTCTGGGGGAGGAGAGAGGGGATTCTGCCAGGAGACACAGGAAGGGGTTCTGCAGCATTCTGGAGCAATAATTATCACCTGGTCATCTTGGACTCCTTACTTTGGACCAGCATGCTAAGGAAGCAGTTACTATGTGGCAGTCGGTGTGGAGAGGTCAGTTGTAAACTGACCCTAACAACCATGAGGACCTGCGGCTGATGCTCACCATGGGGACAGGAGGGAATATACCAAGAACCAAGGGGATGTGACTGGTGCTGCCATGCTCAATAATAACTCTAAACAGGTGGCTGCAGCAACTATGACATAAAAAGGATAAAGAAATAAGGACACTGATCCACTGGAGAAGAAGGTCTGGGTCACTCTACCAGGAAAAAGCCTCCATCTATTGAAGTGCTAGCTGAAGGTTGGAAAAATCTAGAATGACTGGTGGAGGACTGTTAACTATGAACATTGTTCCACTAGCTCTCTTGTTGTAAATCTATTATAGAGACTATGGCTGCCACCATGAAAGCTTTATAGTAGGCTGGACTTAATGGCCAACACTTAATGGAGGGTATAAGCGGTTGAGCTGTGGAGGACACCTCTTGTGGCTTCTTGTTTTCACTCCAACTGAGACACCTCGCTTTGGCTGTACTATCTGTGGCTCACTTTCTGTTCTGCGGCTTTGCAATAAGAGATGCCTACAGGAACTCTTCAGCCATTCAGAGATATACACAAACCTGGAAATTTGAAGCTGTTAACATCGTGGGCAACCCTGGGTCAATGGGGGATGATGTCTGGTAGATAAATACCACCTTCCCACCCAAAGGTACATTCTTCTTGTGTTCTCAGAGGGCTTCCTCAGGATCAAGCCCCAGTTGCTCACAGAAGTGACCAGCTCAATAATGCACCCTTAGATTGACTTTCCCTCCTTTCTGTTTCACTTGCCCCCATTCTCCAACTTCTGTTTCTTGTTAACAGGTCCCCAAATAAATTGCCTGTAAGAAAGCCCCTGTCTCAGTCTCTGCTTTTGGGGTGAAACTAGGTTAAGACACTTGTCTCCCAGGATACTACACTCCCTTTCTTTTTGTCCTACGCCTCACTGGATGGTCCTTCTTAATCTCCTCTTCTCTCAAACTCCTGAAAGCTGACATGTCCAGAGCTCAGTCCCAAGTCCCTTACTCCTTTTGTGATCTCATTCTGTTTCATGACTTTATATATCATGTATCTCATATATGCCCAGTCTAGACATTCCTCTCCAACTCCACACTCACACAGCTACTGTCTACTCAGTATTTCCAATGGTATATTCTAACAGACACCTTAAACTCAACATATTCAAAACTAAACTCACCTTCTCACCACAAACCTGATTTACCTACAGCGTTCCCCATCTCAGCTGATGGCAACTCTATCCTTCCAGTTGCTCAGGTTAAAAACCTCAGATTCCTTTTCAACTACTCTTTCTTGCATACCCCCTATTCCACCCAAACTCTCATTACCTAAATCCTCACCTATTAACTCAAAATTGAAGATTCAGCTGTATTAGCATTATTAGATCTATTCCTTCTCTATTCAAGAGGCTCTAGAATCTAGAACAAGGACTGTAAAAATGCATATGGGGTTGTCTGAAGCCACCTTAGATAGAAGTGTTAAGGGCAAACAAAGGTGTACGTTTATCTAAATGGTACCACTGCTACTAACATGCCATGCTAAAAATGCAGGTGGTCCAGTACTAGATATTCATGTGAAACAGATTTTAGATGTTAGCAACTAATACATGTAAGTTTTAGAAACATTAGGCCAAATGAAACAGTCTGAAGGCTATATATGGTTGACAACCCATCAGTGTTCAACTTCTGCTATAGAACTTCACATTGTCTATTATGTTAATCCTTAATCTTTCACTTTTCTGTATCAATTAGGACATGAATGGGAGTGACCCTACTTATGTTCAAAGTCTAACTACTCTGGTTTTCCTCAAAAGCTCCTCTTAGATCAACGTTACAAGTGGAATGAATAAACACTTTTTTGCTTTTTCCGCCAAAGACAAGACTTCCTTCCCTAAGGCTCACTGCAACCACACAGAAATAAACAAAATAGGCGACTTTTATAAACCACAGGAGAAAAAGCAGTGCCACTTGCTTAAATCCATGGGGAAAAGTTCAATTGTCATGTCTAATTCTTAATAAATCAAGATATAATAAAACACTTGTAATTGTATTCATCCTTAGAAATCAAGTACCAGGTCATAAATAGTAAATATTAATTAATATTTAAATTAAATAATCCAGGTTCCTAAAATCTATGAATCTAGCGGTTCTTCAGGTAAGTGTTAAAATTTCTTTGCCGTCAGCAAAAGATAAAACATAAGTATTATGACTTCTGGACATTCTGTCAACCATGTTTATGGCATTGCAGTATTCCAAATGATGGTACATAAACCTAACTGGTTATACAACCTAGACGGCATTCTTCTTCATTACTGGGTATATGATAAAATCTAATTGAACTCAATTTATTTAAGCCTCCCTTGACAAACACAAAGCAATCTTAAAAACCATCTCAGAAACAGAAAAAAGAACATTTGAATTAATGGTCCTATTGCCCATGTTTCTAGATCAGAAAACAAGTATTATAAAAGTGCAGTATGACTTAACTCAAACAAGTATATGAATAAATTTTAACTTAAGAACTTGAAAAAGTGTTCTATATTCATTCATTTAGGAAAAAAGAAACATGCAAGTCTATAAAAATTTTTTCAAAAAAACAGAACAGATGAGAATGACCAGTACCTCCCACTAATAATTAAAATTGTGTGGAACTAGTAGAGATATATAGTTAGAAGGAGAAAACAGTAAAGTGAGAATAGTTTCAATTGTACTAGGTCATTAAATATGAAACGTCTGATTTCAAATCAAAAGTTTAGATTATATGTCCAAAAAGAAGCAGTACAAGTAATCAAAGTATGCACCTAGACTATCAATACAGTTTTGCCATCTCAATGGTAGCTTATTTATGCCAGCAGTGAAGAAGCCTGGAGAGCCAGTGGCGATGAAATCACCAAAGGCATTTTCTACAGCTTGTTGAGAACTGAATGTTTTCCCTTGCAAGAAGTGGTCCAGAGCCTGGAAGAAGTGGTAGTCAGTTGGTGTAAGATCTGGTGAACACAGTGGATGACAGAGAGTTTCCAAGTTCGGCCTCTCTAGTTTCAGCAGCGTTGTGTGACACACGGTCAAGTGTTGTCATGCAAAAGGACTGGCCTGTCTCTACTGACCAATCTCCGCTGCTTAATCACAAGCATCCTCATCATGTCATCTAATTGGCTACAGTAGACATCTGCTGTAATTGATTGACCAGGTTTCATGAAGCTGTAGTGGATAATAGCACTGCTGCACCACCAAATAGACACCATTAGCTTTTTGTGATGAAATATTCGGTTTTGGACTGTGTTTCAGCACTTAATCTTTATCCAACCATTGTGCCAAACACTTGCAATCATCAAAAATATTCCATTTTTCATCACACATAACAATATAGTGTAGAAATGGTTCGCCTGTATGTTGTGACAGCAAAGAAAGGCAAGCTTCCAGATGATTTCTCTTCTGACGCTTGTTTAATTCATGCAGAACCCATCTATCCAGCTTCTTTACCTTGCCCATTCGTTTCAAATGGTCCGGTATTGTTGGAATAGGAACGTCAAACCTTGCTGCTAAATTCATGCATAGGTTGGGATGGATTCGCTTCTACTACAGCTTTCAGCTCATCATTATCCTCCTTGGTCTCAGGTTACCCACATGGCTCATTTTCAAGATTAAAATCACCAGAATGGAACTTCTCTAACCATCGACGTACTGTGCGTTCATTAGCCACATCCTTCCCAAACACTTTGTTGATATTTCGATCTGTCTGCACTGCAATGGTTTCATGACGGAACTCACATTTGAAAATAACTCAAATTTTTGACTTATCCATGGTTTCACAAAAATTGCTCTAAAAAACTCTGAAAGATAATTATAAGCAAAATCATGTTTGAAAGAATAAGGATGTATCTTCACGATAAAAATAAAACAAGAAGTGCCAAAGTAAAATGTCACAGATAACAATTGTCAAACTTAGTACTTAAGGAAATCAGACATTTTATACTTAATAAATAACCTAATATACAAATATTAAAAAGAACCAAACCACATATTTATCAGAGAGTATACTATGTATATACTACCAAAGCAGATAAGGAGATGCTATGATGAAAAAGACTAGAATGTTCTCTAGAATCATCTAGTCTTACTGTGGCATATTAAGATGTTCAACAAAATGTATCATGAGAAACATCTATATACAGTGCTGTGGCTACTATGAGAAGAGAGAGTTCAACTTCAGCTAGGGGCAGGGCATGGAAATTAAGTGTTAGGAAAGATTTTATGAAGCTCTGTTATTTCAGATAGACTTTGAAAACCAGACAGGATTTGGATGAGCAGGAAAAGGAGGTAGAAGGTTCAAGAAGAATATTCTAAGTGAGAAATGTATTAATATCATTTAGGGCAACGAAGGAGGAAAACTTTATTTTATAAATGATGCTGAAACAACCCCATGGAAAATTGAGACAGACCCTTCTCAGCCTACCCTTTGCAGATGAATTAGAGTTTAATTTCTCAAAATTATTACTAAATCTCAGAAAATAGAAAACAGTATCTTATCTTTGCAGGAATATGCTAAAATTTGAAGCACTGTAAGAAATTTAAAATGGAAAGATCAGTTATATAAAAATTAAAAATAATGAACAAAAATGTTTTAATAGTTAATGTGAATGTACGTAAATGACATTGAGATAAAAGAGGAAAACATAACCATAATAACTTACAAGAGGAAGGCAAAACAGTAAGCAAGTATGAAAAAAATTAATAGTCCCTAATAAGATTAAGGAAACATAATAAAATGGTTTAGATAACTGGTTCTGAAATGAGACAGACTTGGGTTGAGTTTCTACTTATTTAAATTATTAAGTTATTTCAGCATCTGTTTTGTAATTTGTAAAATAGAGATTTCCACTTATTTAAGTTATATGATTTTCCTTTATTTGTAAAACAGCAAAAATAATCTCAAACTGTGTGTGCAGACTAATGAAAATGCTGGTTTGTTGAACCTGGTCACTACCTTATCTAATATTAAATTACAATATATACACATTTCTCTATTTTGACATTATCTAAAGTATAGTATTCTTAAGAAAATGATGTCTAAGACACACCAGAGCTCAAACACCTGAATAAAAACCTCAAGCTTCCATGTCATCCTGCACCATGCTATGCTTACTAACACCAAATGGTTTCATCAGAAGAAAGTGCAAAGGTTACATTAAGAGCCTCTCTCCTTGCTATAATCAGAATATAGAAACAAATACCAAGGTATATATATCACAAATCTTGATATTATGTTATTAATATTTAGTATCAAGTATCAATATATTTTAGCTTTTTAAAATGGACAATACAAGGACATTGGTACTTTGAGAAAGGAGTCTGCCAACCTCCTCATTTGCCACCAAATTAATCAACTTCTCTTTTCTTCTCTTCAAACCACTTGTCCTCACTCTTCTGGTGCAGCCTCAGGGACAAGTGTTGAACTTCCAGTAACATTTGTAGCAGGCAAAGTAATACCTGTTTAATGTCTTTACATTCACAAATAGAGAATGTAGACAATGCATCAATATATTCTGGCTCTGCTCTTAATAATGGACATGATTGTTTAAAGTCATTCTTTTTGGAGGTTCTATTGTTGAAAGAGTGGTTTTGCTGTCTCAAACCACTCAATAAATGTTAATGAAGAATAAAATAAAATAAAATAAAATAGACAATACCAAGAAATTCTTAATCTCTATTGTAAACTCATGCTCCAGAAGCTTTGAAATACCAACATTTCTCATTGCCCTAAAAAAAATTTTATGACCTCCAGAAAGAAACAAATTGCCAGTTAACAGTTGAATAGGTAATGCTAGACCTTCAGAACATGACTTTACTTTTGTAGAGTCTAAAAACTTCTTAAAATTTAATTTTCCCCTTTTATTGTAAAGGCAACAATACACACTCACTATACAAAATACCTAGAAAGTCTAAAGAAAAACATGAATATCACTACCTATAATCCTACAACCAAAGCTAACTACTTTAATTTCTTCCCATCTAATTTTTCTTTCATACATATTTTTACACAATTGAACACCATTTCTTTATATTTGTCCTCTTTTTTATCATTCATATAAGCAATATCTTCACATCATTACTCTTCCAAAATATCACTTTTAATCATTATGTACCATCCCATCATATAACACATTTTTTCAAACATTTTCCCATTATTGAACATTCATGTTTTTATCTTACAAATAATGCTATGTCTAGGACTTCCATAAGCACATAAAGACTTTATGCAGATTAGAAGTTATCCTTTTCTCACACAAAAATTTTTATAAACTAGTACTTTTTTGTATAACCTGAACAACTATACAAGGTAGCTCTGCCCAGATTGGGGCTCGAGACTCACAGCAAGTAAAAACTCTGGCCCTGCATACATGTGTTGCTATACACAAGGGTCACACTCTTGCCTACTCACAAACAATTCCTGGACATCAAGGCACAAACATGCCTAAGCCAGTACTAGGCACCCTTTGCCCCAAATTTCTCAGATGAGACCACATCAAGTTCTGTCAGACTGGAAGGGCAGGAAAGTAAGAAATCACCTTGAAGGATACCTGGAGCTCAGTCTGGACAAGACACTTGTACACACCTATGTAACCAGGGACTGTACTGACACGAGCTCTCCTGCATCCTGGCATGCTACAGGTGCTAGTGATGGTTTATGTACCAGGCAGTTGTGGCTCCAGGATATGGTCAGAAGGCCCCAAATTCCTACACTCACCCATGATCTCAAAAGTGACAGGTCTATGTTGTGCCTGACAAACCCAGAGATGTGGCAACCCATGTGCAGAAGATCACGTGAACACCCTGCATAATTACCCTAGCTATGGCCAATATAAATCTTTGTTGAAATAACTTAAAATTTTTTAGGATATGTCAAGGTCTTGATACCTAAAGCCCAACTGCTGTTCAAAGATACATTCCAATTTATACTGTCATCAGAACCATGCATGGACCAATCTCACAGCATCCTAGACATGATCTTCATACACACACACAAGTGCCTTCTTTCTTATTGTTTAACTACTAATAAAGTCAACCATTTTTTCTCTATTTGTTTGACTTGCCCTTTCCCATTTTTCTATTAAGTCCTTAGTTATTTGTAAGAGAGTCACTATGATGTTTGAATTTCCTGGATCAGATACTCAATATAAATGTATGTTAGGTATGGTCTTCTAAAATTATCCCTTTCTACTTGGCTGTCTTTTCATAGTATTTACTACGTCTGAGACACTGTGCTAAGCATGATTTATTTCACTGAAACCTGAAAACCTAGTAAGATAAAATTACTAACCCCTTTTCATTGATGAGAAATCAGAGGCTTTAAAAGGTTAAGTAGCTTGCCCCTAGTCATGACTAGGGGGTAGGGAGTTGGGGCAGGAGGACAGAGATGAGGAGAAGCAGGGAGAGGGAGAATTATTTTTCAGAAAACAATTCCATTCAAGCAATAATGATTACAATACACTTTACTGTAAATGTGGCTTTGTGTAAAACAAATACTACTTTCCCGCTAATTCTTACCGTAAAATTAAAAATGATTCCTTAAAAAATAACATACAACAGTGTAATTGGAAAACTTGAGGCAAGAACTAGATTAAGATGATCACCAGGCTTTGGGAACACTATACAGAACCTTCTTGCTTCTGGATCTCCTGGTTACCATCAATACCTTGCCCTGATTACTAGACTCCCTGCAATGGGACTTTTTTGATAGCTCAACTCAGGCATGTTGTGAAATGTACAGTAAGGAAGAGACTATAAAATGCATTCTGACAGCAGGTGCTGCAATCATGACAACCTAAAGATTCCAGGGACTTAAGATATGTTCTGTGAAACAAATAAGTACCCTATTTTGCAGCTCTGTAAGTTCAAATTCTGTGAAATTAAATGCTAGTTAAAAGAAAAGATACAAGTGAAGTTTTTAGTGTTGTTCATTTAATCTACCCCTTATGCTCAAAATCTCTCATAAAATTTATGCACGATGTAATTTTAAAAGAATGGTAAATACTAAGAGCGGTAATAACACAGAAAAAATAAAGCTTTACGATTCTACACATAAGGAAAACAATATTTGCCCCAGGGTTAATTTTAGAGAAGACCAAATAAGTACTTACTTGAATTTATACAACCTGCTAAAAATATATGTGCTCCAGAATTATGTAAAGTTGCAGACCGCACTAGCACTAAAGTGACTGTCTTTTCTGGCTTTTTGCGTTGCTCCATCACTCCCGCACCTCCACCACCACTCTCTCCACCCTAGTTGGCCACTGCTATCTCAAATTTAAAAAGAAAAAAAAATCATAACCAAGTTTGGTTTATCTCAGAAATGCAAGGCTGATTTAGAATATCTACTAAGTGTTTTCACTACATTAACAGATTAAAGGAAAACAATCATATGATTACCTCAAAAGATGCAGAAAGAGCTTTTCATAAAAGCTATACTCACCTATGATTTAAAAAAAAAAGTAGCAAGAATAGAAAGGATAAAAGGTTATCTAACACTATCAAAAGCCTGTAATTTAATTCTTAAAGAAGAAATATTAGAAACTTTGCCCTTAAAATCTGAATGAGACAAGGATGACCAGTATCATTACTTTTTTTTTTTTTAGTATCATTACTTTTATTGAACACTATAATGCAGGTCCTAGCCAGTGTTAAAAGTCAACAGAAAGAGATAAAAGGTAAATAAAAAAATTAAAAGGAAATAAAATCTCCATTTTCCCACAATTATAACTGTTCACACAGGAAATCCAAAAAGTTTATAGAATTCATGAGTTTGGCAAGGTAGCTAAGTATTATTATCAATTTAAAAAATGTGTAATTCTAGTTTCAAGTAAAAAGAAGAAAAATAATTTGCCCCACAAATAAATTTACAATAGCAAAAAGCAATATAGTAACTAGGAATAAATCTAACAAAAGCTATGCAAGATCTGCCCAGAAAAAAATCATAAAATTTTATACAAAGCTGTAAATTTAAAAATGTCATGTTCGTAACAAAGAAGATTCAATACTATAAAGATGACAATTCTCGGGGGGGTGGGGGGTAAACCCATGTCTGAGCGACGTGGTGGGCACTGCGGAGGGGTGGCACATGCTTGAAAAGTATTCGGGGAGCGGAATTAGGGGTCTCAATAGGGGAAAGGAATTCCTCTAAAACTGATTTATGTGATTATCTGTACATCTCGGTAAATTCACTGAAAATCATTTAATCGTACACTTAAAATGGAGTAAAGGCATGATATGTATAAAGTATACTTCAATAAAGAAAAAAAAAACACATACACACGCACAAAAGATGACAATTCTCTCCCAAATTCACATAAACATCAAATGCATTTCCAACCAAACTCCTGAAAGCATTTTTTTGTGGAACTTAATAAGCTGATTCTAAAATTTACAGGAAAAAGCAAAATCTCAAGGAATCAAGTAGAACAACTTGTCCAACCAGATATCAAGACACAAAATAAAACTATAGTAATTGAGACAGAATGGTGTTGATACAAAGACAAACTGACAAAAGAGAACTGTCCAAAAGTAAAATACACGGCCCAGCAACAAATACACATATATTTGGAAAGCAGGTATATGTTAAGGACTGCACTGCAGACCGCTGGGGAAAGGAGGAGACTGGGGCTGGGGGAGTTGATTATTCATATAGAAAAAAATAAAACCCCTATCCTACACCATACATAAAAATGAATTTTTACCACGGTATTAAATACTTAAATTTAAAAAGCAAAACTCAAAGTTTCAGAAGAAAATATAAAATGTTTCTTTATGATTCTAAGGTAGGGAAGGAGTGCTTAATTTAAATAAAATTTAAAAAACACTAACCACAAATGAAAAGACTGATAATACATCAATACCAGGAACCTATTCATCAAGATAGTTTAAAGAAATTAAATATATAGACCAAATACGGTGGCTCATGTCTGTAATCCCAGCATTCTGGGAGGATCATTTGAACTCAAGAGTTTGAGACCAGCCTGAGTAACACAGCAAGACACCATCTCTACAAAAATAAAAATAAAAAAAATTAGCCAAATGTCGCTGTGGGCCCCTGTACTCCTAGCTACTTGGAAGGCTAATTAAGGTGGAAGGATAACTTGAGCCCAGGAGTTCAAGATTACAGGGAGGTATGATGGCACCACTGCATTCTTTGGGCAACAAAGAAATTAAATACATAAACCACTAAACTATGAGAAGATAATGGCAACACATATAACAGAGAAAGGATTAGTACCTAAAGAACTGCTAAACTCAGCAGAACAAAACAAAGAAATTGATTTAAAAAATGGACCACATGGCTGGACTCAGTGGCTTATGCTTGTAATCCTATAGCACTTTGGGAGGCCAAGGCAGGAGGATAGCTTGAGGTCAGGAGTTTGAGACCAGCCTGAGCAACAGAGCAAGCCCGTCTCTACAAAAATCAAAATTAATAAAAAATTAGCCACAAGCCAGGCATGGTGGCTCACACGTGTAATCCTAGCGCTCTGGGAGGCCAAGGCAGGAGGATTGGTTGAGCTCAGGAATTCAAGACCAGCCTGAGCAAGAGCGAGACCCTATCTCTACTAAAAACAGAAAAGTTAGCCAGGTGATGTGGTACACACCTGTAGTCCCAGCTACTCGGGAGGCTGAGGCAGGAGGATCACTTGAGCCCAGGAGTTCAAGACTGCAGTGAGCTAAAATCAGGCCTTTGTACTTCAGCCTGGGTGACAGAACAAGACCTCATCCCTAAATGAATGAATGAATAAGTAAATAAATTTAAAATCATACTCTATTTCACAGATGAGAAAGCTGAGACCCAGAAAGGTTAAATTTGAGCAGAGTCAGTACTAAAATGCGTATCTTCTACTTTCTTCTGAAATGTAGGTCTCCTATTCCAACTTTCTTCTAAGTAGGCTTCTTCTGTTCCATTGCTTTCAATTTCTCTTAGATTCTTATGTATTCATTGTCATTTCTCTAGATCAGGTTATTATGCTGTCACTCCTAACTAATGCAATAATCTTCTAAATGGTTAACCTACTTCTAGTTTTCTCTCCACTCTATTTCTATTACACAAATACCTGAGTACCTGTTAGTCAAGCACTTTGAGAGACACTAATTTTATCTTATCATTGCCCTATTAAAAAACTTATAATAGCTCCAAATACCTTTCAGGATATATTCACAAACTGGCACACTTAGGAATCCCCACTCTGGTTTCAGGCTGCTCCTAGCAACACATGCTACTAGAGTGGTCTGAGCAGAGACCCTTAACATTCCAGTCCTTAAATCATTTCTTCCTCCTGGAAAGACATTCCTTTCTTCCTTCTAAAAATGCCCTTATCCATAAAAGTCCAGTTTGAAGCTGTTCCCACTTTGAGCAGGCTTTTGCCTAACACTCCAGCTCACAACAATCTCTACAATCCTAAAGAATTTTTATCCAATAGTGCACTACTACTCACGTATTTCCTACATTAGTCATATTCCTGAGAGAAGATAAATTCTTAAAAGACATGAAAGTTATTTTTCAAGTCTTTTGTAGACTAATGTATAGTACTTAAATATGTTACAACAAAGGGAAATGGCATAACGCAGAAGTGGAAAAGGTTTAATCTAGAGACTTTGAAACCAGCAGATCCCAGTTTGAATCCTAGTTCTGACAACTGGTACAGTGACTCAGAGTCACACAGCTAGTTAGCATTAGTTTCCTCATCTGTCAAATGAAGTTAACAGTTTACCTTAGATAGAGCACTGTTGTAAAGATTAAACGAGATTCAATGAGAATGCATGTTTAGTACTCAGCAAAAAGCACAAAGTGAAACATTCAGTGAATTGTAGCTATTATTAGCAACACTGATGAAACATCTACCATGTGGCAGATCCTGTGCTAGGTTCTAGAAATACAAGAATGCATAAGATCTGAGCTCTGATCTTAAAGAACTTGATGTACACCAATACCATTCATCCATCCAGGTTAAAAAACAGCAGTCATCATTCTTACCATCACTCTAAGATCTGAAAGACTAACCATTCTATTTCCTAAAGCTCTCTCTCATCCATCTACTAACTCTACTCCCACAACCACTGTACTAGCAGCTCAAGCCAGGACTCCTACAGTAGCTTCCTCTCTGGGTCTCACTGCTCCAAGTCTAGCCTTTTTTCAACTCATCCTCTATAACATTATTAGAATGATCCTTCTAATGCAGAAATCCAATCACATATCTACACATCATCCTTCCAGTTAGTATATTTCAGTAATTGTAATGCCACAGGACAGAAATCTCAGGTTTACTCAATATTTAAAAACAGATTTACAAAATTTTTCGTAAATATGTTTTTATGTATTGTTAAAGCAGCTTCATAAAAAAATGTAATTATATTTCTTTAAAAACTTCAGCTCTAGTTTTACTAGAAAATCCACCCTACCTGGTATTACTTCATATTTGTATGTTACTAGTAACCACTGGCCAGTATGACGGCTGCTCATCACAACCATCCATGGAACACCACCCTGTTTTTAATTATACATGCCTGATTCTGATTCACCAAGTCTAGGGTACATCCTGGCATTTGTCTCTTTAAGAAGCACACAATAATTCTAACACACAGTCACAACTGTCCAATCCTAGATCAAGAAAGTTTTTATGGAAAAGCAACCAACCCCTGATCTGATAATACTGTTCTGTCTATCTAAAGCAGAGGTCCACAAACCACACCACAGGCCAAACCTAACCCAATGGCTTCGTTTTTGTTCTGCCTTCACAGTAAGATCGATTTTTAACATTTTTAAAAGGTTGAACAAAGAAAACAAAAAACCTACAAAGTAGACTATGCCTAAGTCTATGACTCAGGCTCAAATAAATAATGAGGGATACCTATTATTATATTGTCTGGCTCTTTTCCCAGGTCTTGTATGTCATGTTAAGCCAACCTCACCTTCTACGCATGGGTGCTACTATTACATCCTTGTACTTCTGAGAACCCAAACAGTTTAAGTAGGACCAGAGTATTAGGGAGTTTTGTCCATCAGTTCAACAGGCATTATTACAAACTATATTTTGCCTCTAGCAGTGCTTGGTACACAAAGAAATAAGGCAATCTTTACCCTGAAAGAGGTTAACAGCTTCCTATGGAAATAATACATATATAAAAAGTAACAAGTTCACAATAATTCTGTCAACACTAATTTATTCTCACAAGCTACAATCATAATAGAAATTTAGAAAACAGGCCAGTGTAAGAAGAGACGATATGCCTAGTGTGGGTTAAAGATCTTCCCAATAGGCCCACAGCACATTATATCACTCATCAAAATGTCTGACCCTTTCCCATGACTCAAGTGGTCATCACAGCCTGTTAATTATTACTGTACTCCGCTGCACCAAGCACCATGTCTGACAAGTCCCAGTCTCCAATGTACATATGCTGAGTGAGTGAATAAGCAAACAACATGATAATAGATGTAACGAGACTAGAAAAAAATGCAACTTGTCTAGAGTTAAGGCCCCAAAGGGGCTAAAAGGACTTCTTTGGGAAAATGAGAGATAAAGATAGGTCAATGTATTGGTAGCAGATAACTGACAAAATTTAGAAAAATATGTAATTTCTATTAAAAATTAAAGTAACAACAAAACCTTAAATGAAATACTCTGAAGTGTCCACTGTGGTTTTATAGATATGTTTTTTTCTGGGCTGACAAAATTATTCAATTGCAATATTACACAGAGATAACCACTTTGGAGAGATACCAGATATCTGATATATGATAAAATACTACTGCATGTCTTGGTAGCAGTAAAATAGGTGACTTTTAGAAGACTATTAAAAATGCTTTGGCTAGGCGTGGTGGCTCACGCCTGTAATCCTAGCACACTTGGAGGCCAAGGCAAAGGATCACTTGAGGTCACAAGTTCGAGACGTAACCAAGAGCAAGATCCCACCTTTACTAAAAATAGAAAAAAAAATTAGCCAGGCAACTAAAAATAGAAAAATTAGCCAGGTGTGGTGGTACGTGCCTATAGTCCCAGATATTCAGGAGGCTGAAGCAGGAGGACTGATTGACCCCAGGAGTCTGAGGTTGCTGTGAGCTAGGCAGATGGCAAGGCACTCTAGCCTGGGCAACAAAGCAAGACTCTGTCTCAAAAAAAAAAAAAAAAAAAAAAAGCTTTGTCACATAACCTAAAGAATGTGCTTAAAATTCAACAAAGCTCCGTAAAGGACCTCCAATAAGCCAAATGTTACATGCAATGCAGAGTATAAAACACTGAGTAAAACAAGACCTGCCCTCAAGAAGCTCATAGTCTATGAGATGACATGAAAACAAATTACTACAATACAGTATAATTAAATGAAATGCTATACTAGAGTTTTGTGGTTAAAGTGCTGTAGGAAAACAGATGAGGAAGTAATTTAATTATGTGTAGAAGAGAGTGTCAGAGAAAGCTAGAGAAGTGATGATGCTTGAATTTGCCTTGTATATTTAAAAACACTACTACCACTAACAACTTTCAAAAACATTTTTCATATGCTTTAAGTAAGATAACTTAATTTTAGGATTTGTATTAGCACATCCACTAAACTGGAAAAGAGGTATGTTGAATACTATGTATCTGATCATTAAAAAGGGGGTAACAATGAAATAATACTTAAGTCCTTAAGGAAAAGTCTGTGTTAAACTAAGACTAAGGCAACATTAAGAACACAGGCCTGGCGTGGTGGCTCATGCCTGTAATCCTAGCACTCTGGGAGGCTGAGGCCAGTGGATCACTCAAGGTCAGGAGTTCGAAACCAGCCTGAGCAAGAGTGAGACCCCCGTCTCTCCTAAAAATAGAAAGAAATTAATTGGCCAACTAAAAATATATAGAAAAAATTAGCCGGGCATGGTGATGCATGCCTGTAGTCCCAGTTACTCGGGAGGCTGAGGCAGAAGGATTGCTTGAGCCCAGGAGTGTGAGGCTGCTGTGAGCTAGGCTGACGAGACAGCACTCTAGCCTGGGCAACAGAGTAAGACTCTCTCTCAAAATAAATAAATAAATAAATAAAAGAATGCAACAGATCACTGGATAAGGTTTTTCAGTCCCACTAAATACAAAACCATGCTAATTCCTTCAACAAATTGCTATTCCGTTTGTTGTATGTGTTTGAACCTTAATCTGTTTGATCTTTTTTTTCTGCTTATTGGAGAGCTTAGATAATTCCAAATTTTGACGATTCAAGTCTGAAATCAGAGGAAAACACTTTCAAAAAAGGACATGTACTATTCTAAAAATTACTCTTTAATAGTCAGAGTATATATTCATGTGCTAAATAAAACTTTACCTTTAAAAACACATGTAGTCCAACCTGCTAAATATCCTGGGATGAAACGGGTCTTTTCTGTGTCTATCTTCTCTTTTAGAAACTACCTTACATGTCTTACAGGCATTTCTCCTAAGCATTCCCTAGTAGCCACACGATATCTAATAGGTTCAACAGACAAAAACATCAATACACACAATTATGAGACTATCATATCATATAGGTTCATTTAATTTCTCAAAAAGTTGCTAATTCTTTAGTGTAACTTTATTTTTTCTAACTTTTAGAGGTGCTGCAGAGACAATTAAGTGGAAAACATTTGATAGTTCCAGATTTTGACATATGCATGTATACTGCCTATGCATCTTTTTGTAGTAAGAAGTGATCGTCATTTCCTGAAAGCACAGTCAACATGCATACTGTTTTGTAATACATGCTCAAAAGAGTGTATGAAGTGTTTTTATTCTCAAAACATTACGAATAGTGTTTTGAGAATAAAAAAAAAATAGAAAGCAAATCAAATTAAAACTTCTCCAAGCTACACAGGGAAGAAACTAGTATTGTGTGGTCTTTATTTCCTAGATGTAAACATCTTGGTTTAAATGACTTTTTAACAGATAATCTTCTATAAACAGAATTAATGTGACATAGCTATACTTCCACTGCTACGTTACAGATTTTCATATCATCAGTAATTTCTACCTAGATATTTCAGACTGGAAAAGATAATTAGAAAAACATGGTTTTAAAATAAATTCTGAAACCATTAGCTCATAACATCCTAGATGTTTTACCTTTTGCTATTCTGCTCATTCACTAAATACCTTATAAAAACCTGTACATTTTTAAATCTCCCCCTTTTCCCTTTTATTTGATTTCCACCAAATGTAGGAGCACCTACATGTACTAGATTTCACTGTATAAGTTCACTATTTCATTTGTAGTCTCTAGCAATTTATTTTATCTAGAAAGAGACAGATTTCTTGTAACAAAAGACAAATTTTCAGGCACTTGAGAAGTATGTCTTGCTTCCTTGAATTAAAAGGGAAAAATATTTTAAAAGGTGCCAGGCCAGAGCAGTGGCTCACGCCTATAATCCTAGCATTCTGGGAGGCCAAGGCAGGAAGATCGCTTGAGCCCAGGGGTTCCAGACCAGTGTGAGCTACATAGCAAGACCCGGTACATAAAAAATAGAAAAATTAACCAGGCATGGTGGCATGTTCCTGTAGTCCCTGCTACTTGGCAGGCTGAGGCAGGAGAATTGCTTGAGCCCAGTAGTTTGAGGTTGCAGTGAACTATGATGATGCCACTGCACTGCAGTCTATGTGTGACAGAGTGAGAACTGGTCTCAAAAAAATTAAACATTAAAGAATAAAAGGTGCCGGTAAGAATAAAAGAAAAATGAAGGTACTAAAATTATAAATATGGGGGGAAAAAAGATGATCTATGCTAAATGATGGACAAGGAGAAAGTACTAATCACTGAAGTTAACATCACCAATATTTATTTTAGCCATTGCTTACAGCCTCCTTCCTAATGTACCCTTTTCTTAGCAATCAGTCTTATTTTTTTTTAAAAAAAGCTAGATTATATACAGCCATCAATTATTAATTATTACCTTTACATTCCAAATCAGGGAATGATTGGTGATGCTAAGTGAATCAGCTTGTTTACAGGGTTCGAGATTTATGATAATGAACCATTTACTTATCTTTTCTCTACTATATTTAAAAAAAACTAGAGTCTTTTTGTCCCGTAACTTCTTGATAATGACTGATAGTTATTATTCAGATATACATTAACAGCCATTATTTGAGTGCCCGCCCTTTCCTATGCTAAGCTATTCGGCAACCTGATACTCACATGGTCTAAAAGTATTACCATACAGAGACCTTTTACAACTGAGAGATCTGGCAGACATCATCATAAATGAGGGATCAAACACAGTATCACCAAAAATGTGACAGATATTATATGCCTGCTGATATGAAGCAATGGGATGTACTCAACATCATCCTATGTAATATACTTGTCAAATATGTATAACCTGACTCTATTGATCAGGAAACATAAAACAGACAAATCCAGATAGATTATGGAACATTCTATAAGACAACTTGCCTGGATGGAAAGGAGCAGATGTGGGGATTAAAATAAGAGCAGGAGTACATTTTTGAACAAGTTAAATTTGAGAGGTCCATAAGCCATCAAAATGAAGATGTTGAGAAAGCAATGGATACAGAAGTGTGAAGTTCAGAAACAAGGTCAGACCACACATACTATAGCTATACTCCAACACTTATATCTGAGAATGGTCCAAAGACCAAGGACACTTGAAAAATGACTCACAGTGGCAGCAATAAGAGACCAATGGCTACAGTACCCTAATCAAACTGTTATTGCAAGATAATCTGGGCTACATTTTCCTGCTGGTCAGCCTTCTTTCGTTATCGTTCATTTCTGGATCCCTAGTCTCTCCACCAATTCTATAGGCTACCTGTTATCCCAACAAATTCCTTTTCCATTCCCATTAGCCAGTCAATTTCTGCTACTTACAACTAAGGACCCTTGTATGAATTATAAAGAATATCTTGGTCTCAAATAGAAAACTAACTATAACTTTCTTCCTAATTTAAAGCCGTTCCTACAAATAAGCAAAACTTAACTGCTACAAAAGTAACCCTAAAGTGCAGACATAAACAATAAAGATATTCAAAACTTAGAGATGGTATAAATCAGTTCCTTGAGAGATCTAAGAGAATCAAGATTAAAAAGAAAACTTTAAGTTTCAAAGTATAAAATTTGAATATTAAGTAGAATACCCAGAAAGATGACAAAACACCAAAATTTTTTTTTTTTTCTTTTTTTTGAGACAGAGTCTCACTCTGCTGCCCAGGCTAGAGTGAGTGCCGTGGCATTAGCCTAGCTCACAGCAACCTCAAACTCCTGGGCTCAAATGATCCTACTGCCTCAGCCTCCCAAGTAGCTGGGACTACAAGCATGCGTCACCATGCCCGGCTAATTTTTTCTATATACATATTTTTAGTTGTCCAATTAATTTCTTTCTATTTATAGTAGAGACGAGGTCTCGCTCTTGCTCAGGCTGGTTTCAAACTCCTGACCTTGAGCAATCCGCTTGCCTCGGCCTCCCAGAGTGCTGGGATTACAGGCGTGAGCCACCGCGCCCGGCCCCAAAATTATTTTTAAAATATCAAATAAAACACTAAAAAACTTTTCTAGAAAAAGAAAAATGAGGCACATTTTGAGAATGTAAGAACAGAAGAAAGATACCGGTTTTTACAAAGTGTTCTCTCTGCAATAAAATCTTTCTTTTGTTTTATGTATTCCAAATTACTCCAACAAAGCACAATCACGAAAATATTCTCCACCTGGGTCTACCTTTTCTTTAGTCCCTTAATTCATACATTCTCACAAACACATCAGTATAACTTGTCTTTATGCTTTCTGAAAATCTTTCACATTTCAAATCAAAAGTTGAACTTTCGGCTATACTAAAAACATTTCTTACATCTATGATGGCACATCCTGTATTCATACTAAACCCCTTACACTTTCATTTAGTATTGTTAAGGAACACATTTTGAGGAAATAGAACACATATAAAAGAGAGAAAAACACTTAAAAGAAACATTTGCTTTAAGATGGAGAAAAGACACTAACATATGTAAATACCTACTATGTATTACACATTTTGATACAGACCATAATTTTTTTCAAACACTGTAAAACAGGTGATGTTATCCTTTTTATAAAAAGTAGATGAGGAAAATCTCAAAAATTTTTCCTCATGTCATGCGCTAACAAGGGATCGATCTATTTCCAAAACAGCTCTGGATGTCCAAAGTTGATGCCATTTTATCCACAAGAAGATGTTTCAATTAGCACATTCTTATCATAAAAGTTCATTTTCACTGACATTTTTCTTATTAGAAAAACAACTGCAACCATTACACTCAACAAGCAGAACCTGTGGAATGCAACCATAAAAAGCAACTTTTTGTCCACCACTGTCTTTTGAAGCTACTCTCTGTAGCGATAATGTCCCTGAACTTTTAGTTAAGCAAGTGACCATGACTTCTGGTCACTTTCAAGTTAATCTGAGTTTAGAAACTGAAAGATCTATAGTATAATTGTCAGAATTTTTCATTCAAGGTTGCAGGTCTCTGCTTTCTCAGCTCTGTCTGCTACAGGACAGCCCCGTGCAGTATAAGACGACTGTGCTTCTACCCCTCTCCATTCCACCGCGCTACCCCTGGGTGGGCCAATTATTTGTCATTGGAGGGCTCAGACACTCTCATGGCTCAAAAAATGTTTAAAGCTGATTGTGTCAAAGAATACTTTCAGGGGTTCCTTGGAAGTTGGAGGCGCTCACCTACCCCACCCGCGGGGATCTCTCACTGCAATTCCTGTGATACAGGACAATGCATCCCCTCTAGGAATCCAGCCCCATCGCACTACCCTTCCACCCTCTCTTTCGGGCTTTCTCTCACTAGTAGTAATCATGTGGTCTATGGCAAACATCGATCACTTGGCCCAAAAAACTTTGGAAGGACTGGCAGTACCCACCCCCAACTACCTCGTTTTGCTATACTGTCAGTCTCTCTTTCACCCTTTAAATTTTCCAGCATTAGGCACACATCAATCCATTGTGTCCCCCAAACTGCAGGAGTTACATATTAACCTCTCCAAGTGGTCCAAAGTTGACCCACTTTATGGGGTCAACCTCTCCCCATAAAGCTCCTTCCCTTTTACTTGAAGGGACACACTCCCCACCCCCCACAAAGATGGGGATGAGGTTAGGAGAGATTCCTAGTATACCACTACTGGGTTTTAAATTTAAAAACTCTTTCAATTTCTAACAATTTGGGTCAAAAACTCTTTTCTAATTTCTGAATCCTTTTATACAATTGATGGGGCAGGTATTAGAAGTCACAAGACCCATTTTCTGGCTGTCTTTTTCAAGAATTGCATTGTGTTCCTACAACTGATTTTAGAAATGTGAATCTACCCAGGGCCAAATCCAGAATAAAAGAGTTTCATTTCAGCGTCTTACTACAAATGTTATATTTTCTAAATTTTCCAGAAAAAGCAGGAAGAAAATAAAAATTCACAATCTCAGCAGAGTTAGCCACTGTTAACACTTTCCTTTCTGTTAACTTGTCATCTAAAAATTTATTTCAAGTTTGAACTTTTAAAAACCTTGTATGAAAACACCTACCTCATTTATATGATTTCATTGAGTAATCCACTTTCTCACCTAAATTTTCACTAAACCAATGTGATGGTCTTTCTAAAAACTTGTCTCATTATGTCACTCCCAAACCCAAAACCTTTGCTGGCTCCCCACTGCCAGAAATTAAACTTCAGCTTTTTAAAAATTAAGCATAATCTATAAAGTCTCCTGCAGCTGTTATAACTCTAAATGTGATTTTAAATTATGTATTCATCATATAAAATCATACTACAAGAAAAATGTGAATGTCAGAGGAGTTCCTAACAATGGGATTTAACCTACACTGGCAGAAAAGAAGCATTTCAGAATTCAGTCACAGTTCCAAGATGGCTGCTGAAAGTATTTCAGATTCTGGCTTCATCAAGCATCACAAAGCTGAATTCACAAAGTACAAGAGAACAAAGATTGTTATTCCTTTATTAGCATGGTAAAATTAAGCTTGCAGTGGGGATCAGTCTTCATACAACAGCAAATAAAATTCTGTATCACCACACATATGTGTCTACTGGCTCTAGACTCATTATCACCAACTGCCAAAAAGTTAATCTAATGCTCAAGCACAGATTTATGAACACTCTAAATGTTTAAAATTGGATTTGGGGATTAATTTTGTTAAAGTTTCACACATAGTTTGCTATCCATTCTCAGAGCACACATAGAAAAATTTGTTTTTAAGTCATCTTTCAGCAGATGATGTGAGAAATAAATTCCATTTAAACATGCTAGCAAGAAAAATGCATTCATAGTTCTTAGCCCAAAGAGGTTTTGGTCTTCTCAGAAGTTTATGTCAATAAAAACTCACAGAATTACAAAGGTGCCTGGAGAAAGAAAAATAATCATTAATTCCCTAGAAAGTTAACAATAAGTGTATTTACTCAAAAAGTATGCAATACCAGTGAGTGTGAGCAAATACTGATGTACCTTTATGTATAAATGTGGAGCGTGTGTGTGCTCATGTAACATGCATATATGCGTGACAATACCTGGAAAGATGTTCACCAAAACAGTCACTACCTAGATTGTGATTTTTGCTTTCTTCTTATACTTCTCTAATTGCTACAATTTTTTATAAATATAAGAGCACGTATCTTTATAAGAATTGTCATTATTAAAATATGGTATGAAAGCCATAGTAGTCTACAGCCATACCACCCTGAACACACCCAATCTTGTCCAAAAGCCACAGTAATCAAGCCGTGTGGTACTAGCAGAAGGATAAAGCAATGAAACTGACATGAAAGTATAGAAATAAACCCGTACATCTGTGGTCAAATGATTATCAACAAAAATACCAACACAGAAAAGGATAGTCTTTTCAACAAGTGTTGCTGAGACAGCTGGATATCCACATGCAAAAACAAAAACTTAAAACTTAACTCACATCATAAAGTTAACTAAAAATGGATCATAGACCTAAATGTAAGGGCTAAAACTATAAAACTTTTAAAAGAAAACAGCCAAGCACAGTGGCTCACACCTGTAATCCCAGCTTCTGGGAAGGCTAAGGCAGGAGGATCCCTTGAGCCCAGGAGTCAGAGGTTGCAGCGAGCTATGTCTGATTGTGCCACTGAACTCCCTGGTGCCCAGTGAGACCCCACCTCCTCTTCTTTAAAAAGGGGTGGGGGAAGGGGGAAGAGAAGCAGAAGAAGGAAAAGGACAAAACATAAGAGTATATCAGAAATCTCACAACTTTTGGTTAGGCAAAGATTTCTTAGATATGACACAAAAAGTATAATTTTTAACAGAAATAAAAACTAGACTCCACCAAAATCCAAAACCTTACATTTCAAGAGACACCATTAAGAAAACAAAACGACAAGCCACAAACTGAGAGAAAATATTTGCAAATAATGTATCTGATAAAGGACTTGGATCCAGAATATATTAAAAAAACTCTTAAAACTCAGTAAGAAAACAAACCACCCAATTAAAAGTGAGCAGAAGATCTGATATTCATTTCACTAAAACAGACATAAAGAAATGGCTTGAAGAGACGCTTAACATCATTAGTCATGAGGGAAATGGAAATTCAAACCACAATGCTATACTACTTTATACCCACTACAATAATTATAATCAAAAAGATAATGACAAATTTTGGGAGAATTTGGAGAAACTGAAACCCTCATATACTCCTGGCAGGTTGTACTGACAGTCTAGATAATAGTTTGGCAATTTCTGTAAAATTAAATATAAATTTACCATATGACCCAACAATTCCATTTCTAGGCATCTACCCAAAAGAAATGAAAATATACAGCAGCTACACACCTAATTGCACACAAATGTTCACAGCATTATTTATAACAGCCAAAAAATCAGAACTAACCAAATATCCATCAACTGATAAATGGATAAACAAAGCATGGCATAGCTGCACAACAGAGTATTACTCAGCAATAAAAAGGAACAAATTACTAATACACTCAACAACACGGATAAACCTCAAAAACATTAAATGAAAGAAGCCAGACACGAAAGACTATATACTGTACGAATCCATTTGTAAGAACTTTCCTAGAAAGGAAAAATTTATAGATAGATAAATGGTTGCCTGAGGCTGGGAATAGTAATGAAGATGAACTGTAATAGGATACAAGGGATCTTACTGAGTTAATAGACAATGTTCTAAAATTGAACTAGGGTAACGACTACAAAGGTCAGTATACTTACTAAAAAGTCATTGACTTGCGCATTTAAAATGGTTGACTTCTACAGTATGTAAAGTATACCCCCATAAAATTGTTTTAAAAAAAAATAGTGGGAAAAAAGTACGTAGTTATGTTTATTGATGGAATTACTGGGTTTTTCCAGGTACCAAAGCCAAAAATCAGTGAAACAACAAAACCATATTAAGTGAAAGTACACAGTAACATGGCATACCGCAACAGCATATATATACCACTTTATCTCTATTATCAGTACTATAGATGATTTCTACTTTTTATTGAAGTATTATACTTCTAAGGGTCATGAAAGTAGACCTTTTTGACCTGATTAACTCCTAGCCCCACATCTTTACTAAGAAAGATTTAAAAAAACAAAAGGCCACTATGGCTTTTTTTCCGTATTGTGTCCTCCAGCTATACAAGATCATAACAGGAATATAGATACATAGAACCAAAAATATATACACATGTATTATATATGTATACTCCTATACCAGAGACTAAAAAAGAAAGCAGAACTATCCAAAGCCTGCTTTGGAATCTTCTTTGGATAGAAATTCAGCAAAGTCATATCTAAACAGAAGGGGCTTGAAGGCAAGTATTGAGTGAATCATTCCTGGTGGTTGCCTTTCCACTATTCTCAACTAACTCTTGAAAATACGACTTACAGTATCCATCCTAGAAGGGATCTGAAGAGAGGAAGTAAAAGAATTTCACAGAAAGTTTTGCTTGTTGACTTCACGTAGGAAAAATTCTGAAGTGCTTAAATACTTTTGAAAAAATATTCAAATGCACAGACTACCTAACCAAACTACGCAAACTGAGAATGGTTTAAAAAAATTAAATTTCATTTTAATAAAACAATATACCTTATTTTTAAAAGTTGATTACAAAGCAAGAACAATGAAAATCAGCTAAAACAAAGTTCTTAAAAGACATATGCTAACACACTATTAAGAGGTCAGTGCCACATACCAAAGACAGAACACTGGCCAGTTGTCACCATCTCACATACACCATAATGGAACTTTGGCACACCCATTTCAAAGAATTGCCAACCCCAGGCTACGTATTTTGACTACTGCTTCAACATATTGTTCTGTAAATAAAAAGAAAACGAATTAGTTTAACTATATTCACATTTTAATATAGAAGTCCCAATTATCAAAAAGACTACTTCCAAAAAGCTTCAGTCCTTAGGCATCCACCTGCTTTTACCCAGGGTTGCTTTTACCCACTAGCAACTCAGAGCTGGCTCCACCACAGCTAGAAGATTTTAGATTCCAAGTCTCTTAATTCATGTACACCTTAACGCAAATGAATGTAATAAATGAAGTTAACTTCTTTGTAGTTTTTAAAAAACAACTTGGTAAACCAGAACACATTAGGCATTTAAGTCAAAATAAATTAAAATGTAACAAGTAATCTTCCGCAAGAAAAGTTAGCTTTCAAAATAACATTTTTAGAATACTTGTTTACTGAAAATAACTGGAAGGACAAATTTATAAAATGCTAATAGATAAAATGGAGCCCTGCTCCCTAAATAAAAAAAGAAACAAAAATCGCTAGTTTGAACCTCCCCCTCACTAACTATGCTAGCCTATCTTATTCTCTTACATCTACATTGTCCCTTTATATAAAGGGGAAGAAGCTGCCCTAAACGTGCTGAATTAACAAACACGATTTCATTTCTAAGAATTTGCCACGGCCGGGCATGGTGGCTCACGCCTGTAATCTTAGCACTCTGGGAGGCCAAAGCGGGAGGATCACTTGAGGTCAGGACTTTGAGACCAGCCTCAGCAAGAGCAAGACCCCCGTCTCTACTAAAAATAGAAAATTAGCTGGGCATGGTGGCGTGCACCCGTAATGCCAGCTACTCAGGAGGCTGAGGCAGGAGAATCACTTGAGCCCAGGAGCTTGAGGTTGTTGGCACTCTAAGCCCAGGTGACAGAGCAAGCCTCTTTCTCAAAAAAAAAAAAAAAAAAAAAAAAAAATTGGCAGAATTTAAAGTAGGAAAATGTAGTTTGACAGAAAGAAAGCAATCTCATACCTTACACCCCAAGGTAGTTTTCTCATATTTAACTTTAATGTCCCTGAAATTCTCAGAAGACCACATGTGAACTTTCTCAACCAAAAGATGTCTGAACTTGTCAATCATTATTTTTTGAGTAAATGTTATCAGAGCAGCCAACTTAGAGAAAACCTCAAAATTCCACCAAGGTCATCACATGCAGGTTAGCCCCCAAAAAAGGAGCAAAGAAGTGAACAGCACCAATAATAAGACTTATCGTGTTCTTATTACATGCCAGGCCAGATTGATATGTAATTTACTTCTTTTGGGAAACATTCCTCTGGCCTCTCTTTTGCATGCATGTGTTACAAGCAGAGGTACCAACTGTCCTTTGCTGTAGACTTTCTTTTCAAGGATGCCTGGAGTAAACAGCCTGGAAAAATAAAGATAGTTTCTCCTTCCAGACCAAAGGACAAGCATGCTTACAGACCAGTATAATAAATATAATGTATCCCTCCAGAGCAAGGGGTAAGCATACTTACTACTGCCCATTAGAAAAGATGTGAGTTCCCTGAAGGCTTCTCTCCAATAACATAAGCTCATGGTGTACAAGTATTACCTGGCCCTCTTCATGTCATCCTGTAGACTGAGGATCAGAAAACCAGAACAAGTGCTAATACTCTGGCTAATTGCTATTATAGAGAATAAACTGTCCTTATCTCTGGCACAGGAGTTTCACGTCTTCTACCAGCATCCGTAAAAATTTGACAGGGTGAGTTATTAGCTTGCAAGTAGGATAAAATCTCCGACCTTCATGGTTCTTGACAGTTTGGGGCAACACGGATGGGATGTTGACAGAACCATGATTTTCCAAGAGAAAAGATAAAGGCCCAGCAGACTGAGTTCTGGGAAATGAGAAGACATCCTGGGATCTTAGAGTGATCCTAGGGGCAAGTAGGGAGAAGGCGGCAATAAGGATTCCCCCACTGTCCTATTTGTTAATTAATAAGGGTTGAACTATTATTTAGAAACTTAGCAGTGAGAAGCAAGAAGGAAATGAGCCACTCAAATACTGGCTTGGTGGCTGTTCATTCTCCTCTGGACTGGTGGAGAAAGGGATGTATCACGACAAAGGGGCAACAAGCTCCATGGCCTCCGGGTAGAAGGCAATGTGGCTGTGGCAGCTGAGCCAAGAAAACCCGCCAACCGAAGCTAAAATAGATGGTGTAAGTAAGGATGGGTTTGCTGCCAACTACAGAGCGTCTGGTGGGCCAAACCATTAAAAGTTCCTTTGGTTGAATTGTAAGGGAATGATCAAAAGTGAATGTAAAGAACCAAGGGTGGATATAAGGAAAGCAAAGTAATCTCACACCTTTTACTCCAAGGTGGTTTTCTCATATTTCACTTTAATTTAATTCCATCAAGTTGATTACTGGCACCAAGCTGCTCTCTCCCTCCATACCTTCTGATCTCTCTCACTTATATCCCAAACTCTTCTGCTTTAAAGAGAAAGATGGTTAGGAATGGAGCTGAGGTCCCCTTGATTCCCAAAATGAACTTAAGGCCACACGTACCCACCTGAGGCGGTCCACATAACTTTAGGGAGGGACTCAAAATTTTATGGTTCTCTTGAATACAGGCATCCAGGTCACTATCCTATCTAGTCCTGCTGGGGGGAGGGGATACCCAGATACAGTTGATAGGTCTGGGCAGGGGTTACAGTGGGTTAGGGAAATGAATAGGACTTACAGGTGGAGTTCTTTGGGCCATTTTAATGTACTTTTGTTGCCTCTACGTCTTAACATGTAGTAGGAATTGATTTGTTATATGTACTTCCCCAAAGAGCCAAAGGAGAGTTCTTCCAATTAGGAAGGGTTGTATATAAAGAAGTTCTAGCAGTTTTGGGGCCCCACAATCCTAATGACCATTTTGGGCTACAAGTCTCTGTATTCATGTACTCTGTACTCGTTAGAGCACTTGGCAAAGGGAGGTACCCTCCACCTGGAGGTACCCCTTGGTGTTTTAGACACTTCACCTTCCAGATAACAGCTCTCAGGTTTACCCCTTTTGAAAAGTAGCTATTAGTTTGCTTCTGGGCTCTTGTAGAAACTGAATACCTGATTCATGGAGGCCTCATGAGTCTCCAGACTGATATTCCTATTTTGGGGTGGGTCAGCTCAAACTCAATGACTAAGAATGTGGTAAATCAATGGAAAAATGCTTATTTGAAAACACATATGGCTTAGCCTTACCCTAGGCAGCATCTCAACTTTACATGAAAAAGCTGCACCTAGCCCTTTGGGAGAAACTTTATTCTCTATTCTACCACTGGATGCAAAGTTAGTGGCTCAATGGAGCCCACATTCAGTAAATCATCAAATCTTACAGATTTAATATCATCCCTCCCATTGCCAATACTCAAGTACAGATCACTACCAATTCTTTCCCAGACTTCAGTAACAGCCTCTTAGTTTGTCTCCCTGTATCCAATCTTACCTCACCTTCAATCCATTCTCCAAAAGCAGTAAGAACGATCTTTAGAAAAGACATATTTTACTCTCTCTCTTCCATTAAAATCTTATAATAGTTTCCTCCCCATTGCCTTCAGTCCAAACTGAACTGAACCTGTTAACATGACTCATGCAACTGGCTTTACAGTTTACTTCTTGTCTACCTACTTCTTTAGCTTCATCTTTCCCACCTCTCCTTTACATATTCTATAATACAATCCTGCCATACAGAACCAGTAGAGTTTCTAAAATGACATCACTTATCTTCAGGCTTTTTGCCCCTTGCTCTACCTCCGTGCACTCTCCCTTTTGCCTGACTGATCCACTCTTCAGGTCTTAGTTGAGATGGCATTACAACAGGGGTTTTATCCTGACTCCTTAAAATAAGAATAGGTACTCATGTAAGACGTATCACTGAATTCACATTGTCTATTTTTCTCTATCTTCTATTCCATTGCAAGGAAGGCCTATAAATGATTTATTCACTGTTATCTAACTCTGCTTATGTGCTCAAGAACTATTTGGGTAATTAATGGCAATCTATATACCCAATATTGTGCCAGGTGTCAAACAAATAGATGATCAAAACCCATATTATTTTAAATGATCATTTGACTTAGAAATGCATTACTTTAATAAAATTATATCCTACCTTCCCTATTATGTTGCATTGAAATTAATACAAAATTTCACAACAGTGTTGTGAGGCACGTAACAGAGAATTATTCCCATTTTACAATCTGAGATCTTTATGTTAGCAGACAAGAGCAAGCCAGGACTTAAATGCAATGTTTTTGTCAATACACAGTAAAATTTTACACTGAGAAGAATCTCTTGATAAGAGTACAAGTCAACAAACCACAAAAGTCTACCTCAAGACATAAGACATGGCAGATCTCAGATTTCATTTAAACTAGTGCATTCAATTCTCCATAATATCTGCTAATAACAGAGAAATGGTATAAGTAATCATCAAATAATAGTATCTGGGAATATGTCATAATTTTTTTCTTAGCAAATGTTTCCTGAAAATGTCTGACCTAAATTAGTACTCAGTATAATTTGGATTATCTAAGGACATGCCAATATATGATTGGAAGAAATGCTCTAGCCACAGTGAAAAGAGTGTCTATCAGTCTAGGATTTAATATATACCATACATAATGCATCAACTAGAATATACCAAATAGAGATTACTGCATAGCAGAAAATAACTGTACAGGATTCAAAGCTTCACAACGTCACATACAATAGTACCTCTATGTTGAAGATCACCTTTTCAAAATAAATTTAACAGCTATAAAAATATATCTTTGCATTAGGTCTTCCACTTAAAATCACACAGTACCTTTGAAACAGTCATTCTCACCCATGGTACCATTATCCGGATGTGAGGGTATCTAACAAGAAATGTATATATTTAAATAATCAAAATTCTAAGAAAGATTTCCTTGTTTGAAAAGTTTTACAAATGTAACTTATTTGCATTCCAATTACTTGCATGAGTAGGAAAGGAGTGAAGCTGTGACTAGTGAGCAGGAAATTTTAATCTTGAATATGCTCATGGGAGAGTACAGAACAAGCGAACATTACCCTGTGTGGTGACTAAAAAAAGAAAAGTTCTGAGATCTGCTGTTTTAAGTATGCGCTCTAAATAAATACAAAACAGAAGACCTCAAATTAGTACCTTCAAATAGTAAGTAAAGGCAATGAGTCATATAGGCCTGGGTTAAAATGCCAGTCTTCAATATCTGCCACTTGGGAGTGTACCTGGACAAGTTACCCTCTGAGCCTTACTTTCCTAATGTTAATTAGGAATTAACTAGAAATTAATCTACACCTTGCAGGGTTATCATAAAACTAATCTAATAAGGGACCTGGCATACAGTAATTGTTCAATATTACAGCATAATAATTAAGAGCCAGGTTAATTTAGTGAATCGATCATAATATAGGATGAGCTCATGCATCCAAAAACTTTTATGCTGACTTTTAGAAACTTTAAATGCACAAGAAATGATCTTAATTGACTATAGTTCATGAATGCTGACAAGATATACACAAAATACCCATTCTAAATAAACGAATCCATTCTATGAACTAAAGCATAATACAAAATAATATGTCTACTGTACTTTCTCTCCCAAAGATCTCAAAGCAATATAAATAACCCAATATAACAGTCTTCAAAATATACAAGATACTTGAGAAAACTGCAGCTCAGAGCAATCAACATCTTTCTCCAAAACGTTTGCCACATAATGGCAAAATGCTGTCATAGTCTAACTCTTTGACCTTACCATTCATTCAATTGTTCAAAACATCTACTGAGAATACACTATGCACCATGCAGGCACTGTGTTAAACTCTGGTGTAGTTACAGAAAAGGAGAGACCAAAAATAATAGAAAACATGCCACTAACAACATAATTAAATATTTCCAAATACTGTAGTCTTGTTTTTCTTAAACAGTGAAAATTAAATCACAGGCTCTTAAACAGCTGAATGCATCAAGACTTAATAAGAATTAAGTAATGTCATAAATGACAATCCAGTATTTTCCCAAGGAGACTAGGAGTAAAATAAGCATCTCTCTATACTTCTCCATCAACTGTTATTTACTATGTAAAGATAAATGACTATTTCAAATGAGTCAATAACCTAAGGAGGGGCACTGCTTATTGACATGTAATTTTTTAACCCATTTAGTTTTGGAAATTTCAGACAAATGAATTCTCAATTCAATTAAGTTAAAGATCACCTGTAATCTATCAAAAATAAACTGCATTAACTTAGCTTTGCTCAGGATTTGAAATTATATTTTTGCTGGGGCAACTAGAATCAACTTGCTAATCACACCTCCCTTTGATCAAATGATCACTTCCTTAGAAGAGAAAAACCTAGCCTCTATCCAATTATATAAAAGTGTAGAGTTCATACTATACCTCCTACAACATTATACAAGAGTTGCCTTGGAAACAACCACATCACTACCAAAAGTTTTTTAAAAACATTTTTCATTATTATTTAGCAAAACAGCTCTGCCAAAAAACAAAAAGTAACACTGACTATGAGTTAAGAAATTTTAAGTGGTTATCCAAAACCTAAACGGAGACAAGCAGCAAGTGCCTTTCTAATACCTAGCTCCCCCAAAAAAAGGGCCATTAGAAAACGCTACCATAAATATTGACAGCAATAGCATCATCATGCAAGTAGGTGTGCTTTAGGAGTAAGAACTTCCCTTGGATTCAATATTACAGGACTATGAAAGACATGAAAAAAAAATGCTGTCATCTCATTTTATGAATGCCGATTAGGCAGTTTCAGTTAACTGCAACACTTTACAAATGGGCTATCAAACAAGCCCCAGTTATCAAGTCCTTCTAGACACAAAGCTTCTGTTTCTATTATTAAACACAATTAAAGAATTAAACGGATCAGTGTGTTTTTTCCTGAGGTACATTAGTCAAAAATGGTTTGCAATAGTAAGTCACCAAACATTCAAGTGACTGAAATTCCTTTAGCTATATAAAACGCTTCTCTTGAATGTCTGGCAAACTGCAAAGCTAAATAGAACACAAAATTGATTGATGCATATTTTTCACGTGGAGATAAAAGAGTAAAAAAGGTGGCAAACTCAATAAACTTACAGAAAGGGAAAAAAAGTGTAAGCAAACTCCAAAAATCTTTGTCTTATCCAGAATGGCACTTTGTGGTACTGCATATATTCAGGCATTTCATCAGTATTCAGCACAGAGCCAGCACTCAAGTAAATGTTGACAGATGAGACAAGAAAAAGTCTCACCAACAAACATCATAGCAAAGTATTAACAGGTAATGTTGCAAATCAGTCAAGGAAACGAGTGATGAGGAATCTGGAGGAGTAAAAAAATAACAATCTTCTGCCAAATTTTACACTCGAGAATATTAATCCATCATAGACACTCTTCCAGGGAGAGAAAAAAAAGGAAAAGGAAAAGGTATTTAGTATGACCCAGGATAGCCATGAGGTTAGGAAAAGAAAAAATCCCCACAACAGCTGCCACCTCCACTAAAGTTTGACAGTCATAAATTTGGGTAATTATGGTAGAAATTGTGTGTTTTGGAAACACACTAAGACCACACCCTAAGATTCAGAATGTGGACTTCAAATGGTGGGAATTAAAAGGTCAGTGCAGTACGTAAGTTGGAAGTCTGGCCGCGCAGGTGGAAAACGAAGCGATGTGGGGCAGTAAAGACACCAACTTCAACGCCAGTGACCAGGAGGGCTGGGTGTTGGGTGAGGCGTGGGGAGCCGGGGGAGAAGGGGGTGTGGATCTGGGGACGAGCAGAGGACGGGGGCAAGGAGAAAAGGCAGACGCGAGGCGGCAGGGGTGGTGGAAGCTGGGGTGGGGGACAAACGTCGACACGAGGGGGACGAGCTGGGAGCCGAAAGTCGGGGACGGCGGCAGGATTTGGGGGTGGGGGCGCGAGCACGCGCGTGGAGGTGTAAGGGGAAGGAAGGGGCGGAAGAAAGGAAGATCCGAATGAATGAGCGCTGGGGCCCGGCCGGGGCCGCGGGCGGGGAGGAAGGGCTAGGGGCGCCGCGGGGCCGGGGACCGGCCCACCGCACCGGGGGAGGAGGAAGCTCCGCGCCGGCGAGGGCCCCGCCGCACGCGCCTCTCCGCCAAAACGGGTCGCGGAGCAGGACGGCGAGGGGTGTGAGGAGAAGGGAAAATGGGAAAAGCCAATCACTCACCCTCCGCTCGGGCCTCCAGGCGCTCTCAGCCCCGCTCCTGCGCCCTCCACGAGCCGCAGCGGCGACTCCTCAGCGGCGCTAGGGGGAGCCCCGGGCCCGGAGCGGGGGAGCGGCGGCGGCCGGACCGGGAGCCCCTCCGCACCTGCCCCTGTGGCGGAGCCGCGCTGAGCCAGGCAGCGGTGGCGGCGGCAGCGGCTCCAACTCCGAGCGGGGAGGGCAAGTGACCCGGATGTACAGGGTAACGGCGAGGAGGGGGAGCGTGGAATGCCAGGAAGTGAGGGCGCCGCGGACCTGTCCGGCCGTGCGCATGCGCCGCGCGCGCGCCCCGCAAGGTAAACCCTCAGCCTTCCTTCTCCGCCCCCTCCTCCCCGCCCCTCTGAAAGGGGCGGGGCGAGGCAGGAGACAGGTGGTCCGCCAGGCGCCGCGCGGAGAGGAAGGAGGCGCGGCCAGCGTGTCCGCGCCCCTCTGGCCTCCTTAAAGGGGCAGCACCTTCGCGCCAAGATGGTGGGTGGGTCGAGGTCTTCCAGCCCTCTCATAGTACAGATGGGAAACTGAGGTTCAGAGGTGGCGGCGACCTGCCTCGGGTCAGCGAGCTTGGAAATGGCAAGAACTGGACCTTGGCACTCGCAGAGCAGGACTGAAGCCTGGGAAGTTGCCACATTTCACCACCGCCACGCCTGAAATGGCTGGGCCAGTTGGCACGCCTTTCCCCCTCTGGCCAGGTACTAAGCCTCGCTGGCGCTTCCCAACTCCACAGATGCGCCTGGCAGGCTCCCCGGAACTGAGAGGTGCACCGTTATCGCCTGCGATGGTATCAGGCCGACGCCCTTGGGAGGTGTTAAACGATCAGTCTGAGAATAGAAATCAGACTCGTAGCATATGCACAGTATTTTAGGATAAATCAGACCTTTGTTCTGGGGTCGACTCTGGGCAATGTCTAGTGGGCAGAGAACTTGGATGTGGTAGAGGGCGCAGCCTCCTGATTATATCCCTAATTCCCCTTTCACTCTTTGAACATAAATGCTCCCTCCCCCTCTTAACATACAAAAACTGAACATTCCCTCTAGGTAGTTCATCCTACTCCTGTTATAAAACTCCTGGATTTTTTCCTTAACACTAAAGTGTAAAAGATTACAATCTCCTAGGGCTATTTTCAATTTGACTGCTGAGCAGATCACCAAGATGAAAGTAAATGATTATGAATATTTTGAGATCACAGGCCCTGCTGAAAATCTCATAAAAGTATGGACTTTTCTCCCCAGGAAAATGCATTTATGCACACAAATTACATACAATTTCAGAATATTCATGGAACAATGGAGCCTATTTATGAAATCCTGATTATGAATGCAGGTCTAGTCAAATAGGGAAGATCCCAAGAACTATCTGGGCTTTACTGTATGTAGCCAATAAATCATTCCTTGCCCCCAAAGGGCAGCCCTTACCTGATTTATTAGCCTTTGTCTTCCTCTTGAGTTCTATGGAGACCAAATGTCATGTAATATAGTAAGTATGTTAGACAGAAACATGTTAAGAGAGTCATGGAGAGATTAAGTGGCTTTTTCAAGGCACACACCAAGAGAAAGAGTCCTGGACTTCAGACTTTTAGCTTAATTGTCAGGAGGATTTGGAGTTTCCATATCTATTATAATTTTCATCAATGTCAATTAAACAGAAAGAGTTGATGTTTTGCAAACATTAATGCTGATAGAAAAGTCTCCATAATCCAAGAACCTTGGTCCACTTGTCTGATACACTGACATCCAATCTTAGATAACCTGGGTCTGTACAGAGAGAGCACTGTCCTCAATTTGAACAAGATGAAGAATTCATACATATACCCCTTCCCTTAGCCATGAGCTCTGAGTAACCACACACATCTAACCCAAACTCCCACCAAAAGTAAAAATCTTTCATAGTATCCTCAACACATAAACATCCAGTTTAGTTCTAATATCTCCAATGATAGGGAGCTTATTACTGCAATTGTCAGCCTCCTCTAACTGAGGAACCTTTTTCTTTTACACTGAGAAGAAATCTGATGCCCCAAAATTTTCATCCATTGGTCCTAATTTTATCTCTGGAGAGCAACACAGACATGATGCTGGAGAATAGTCCATTGGGGAGTGATAACAGTAAAATAGGATGAGTCCTGTGAGGAGCCTAGAATACCCTTCTCAGAGGCACCTTTCCTGTTCTCAGCCCTAGACCCATTCCCACCCTGTGCAAGAACTCACGAGTAAGTTCTTCTACTATCCCATGTGGAAAGGCCCTGAAAGAGGGAGCTGCTCAGAAAACAAGACCCAAGGAGAAGTGCTGAGTTTATCCTTCCACAATCCTTTCTTCATCATTCTGCATAAATGTAATCACATTTCAGCTGAGGACAAAGCTTTAAAAGTTTTTTGTTGAAAAAACAAGCAAAAGGACACACAAAAAAATGTTTACATAAGAGCACTAGCTTCATAATGATGATTTAATCATCATGGCTAGCTAGCATTTTTTGAGGCTTTACGATGTGCCAGGCACTGTACTAAGCCCTTGGCTTGCATTTCCTTTTTTCCTTTTTTACAACCATCTATATGGTACTGTACATTAATGAGGAAACTGAAGCTCAGGATGTGCCAGATCCGGGATTCAAACCCAATCTGTCACCTCCCAGTTTGTCTGTTTCTCCATTTACACTGCATTGCCTCTGTCTACTTTCTTAAATTTCAGAAGATCCTGTTACTTTCTTTAAGTGCTGTTTTTGTTGAAATTTTTATTTTATTATAAAATCTATTTTAAATTGTTAGCTAATAAATTGTTTAAATCAACCACTGATTCATTCGATCAATCAACACACATTTTTGCCCCCCAATTATATCCTAGGCACCATGCTGAGGGTCCAGGGAGGAGGACAGTAAGACAGTAAGTCCCTGCTCCAGAGGGTCTCAGAGTTTAGTGAGAGGACACTTTGCACTTACAGCGTGACTCATTGTAATTTAGGAGGGTAGAGGAACCAACTTTCCCTGGGACAGCTGTGAAGCCTTCACTGAGGTTAGGACCTTTGAGTTTGGTCTTGAAGGGAAGGGGGAAGGGCCAAGAAGAAAAGGCACAGGGCCAGAGGGGAGTTTGTGACATGCTGAGATTGTAAAGGACCTCACATGCCATGCTAAGGAGTTTGAACTTGCTTTCTGAAGGCAATCATAAGAGAAGCCACAGGAGACACATAATCAGATACATTTTATATTAAGATCACTCTGACTACAGGGTCCAACATGGACTACAGTGGTAGAGAGAATGGAGGCAAGCAGACCAGTTAAGAGGCTTTCATGGGGTCCAGGAGAGAGATAATGAGAACCTGGTCTAGGAAGCTGGTAGTGAGGATGAGGAACAGGCACCAGAATTAAGAGACTTACTGATGTATTAATAGAATCTATAGAAGTTTATGACTGGTTGAATCTGGGGGAAGAGGAAATGGGCTGTGAGGCATAACCATGAGGTTTCTAACTTGGCAGGCTAAATGAATGGTGTGACACCATCTGATCCCAACACCTTTACACAGTTTTCATTTCTGTTCCAACCTTTATCCCTGTAAATGTACATTGCTTTAATTGGTACCTTCAGATATGTGCAACTATTTCCCAACACTTTTTCCTATTTCTACACAGAAATATTTATCATATTTCATCATGTTGAAATAGCTCAGTTTCCTTCAGTTGCTAAAGGTCCACACGCCCCATGCCTGGTTTACCTAGACTCACTGGGCTCAGGGCATTTTGCAAGGGATGAGTTGAGCCAGGAAAGAGAGGCTTTAGGCAAAAGGTGTTGGAAAAGTGTGGCCTCAAGGCCCAGAGAAGCTGCAACTCTCCTGGGACAGGCTTGGGCAACTATTGCTGCATTGCATGTAGAAACTGCAGAGCTGTGGAAAAAAACTTGCCGTCCACGGGGATCCTGAGATCTAATTCTCTATGAGAGCTGGTTCTAATGTGCTAACCCCTCTCATCCATTCATTCACTTATTCACTCATTCCACAAAGCATCCTTGTGAAACAGAGGGCAGTACAGCAGAGCTGAAATCACCTCGAAGCTCCAGATGTTGTGTGGGCAGGGTTTGAAACCTGCTCAACAATTTACACAAGTTATTCATCCTCTTAGAGCCTCAGTTTCCCCACAAATTTGTTGCAAGGATTAACTCAGATAAAACTTGTAAAACACTGGGAACTGAACTAGGAACTGATGAAGCTCAATAATTGTTTTCAGTCTTGGTAACCTCCTTATCCTTTCTTGACTCCCATCACTGCACCCTGAGTCTCTGACCAAACCCTCCAGGCAACAACACATGAGCTGGAGTTCAGAGCCTAAATCTGCCAGACAGAACTGGGGCCACTTACTTGATCTCTCAAAACTTCCACTTTTTACCTGTGAAATGGGGCTAAGATTCTATCTACCTCACAGGAACTTTGCAAAGCTCTTATAAATACTATATAGGATTATACTTTCAAAGCCCCAAAACATTGTCATTATTGACTGTTACTGCCAATACAGGCATCTTTGTTTTCTTTGTTTCTCCCTTAAAAACAAAAACAAACAAACAAAAAACCTATGACCTCAGCATAAATTCCCTGGATTGTAATTACTGTGTCAAAGGATCTGAACATCATTATGGTTTCTTGATTTGCATTGCCCAGTTGCCCTTAAGAAAGGATTCTATCAATATTTGCTGCCATCCTTAACTCACATACATGATTCAGTATGCTTAAGCACCTAGAGTATAGGTTTTGTTGCCTCTGTATCCAGTCTTATCCTCAATTGAACAATCAGGGACTTCTACCAATTACTCTTTGTTCCTTTTCACAGGACGAACAAATAATGAATCCTTGAGGAAAGAGACACCTTCCAAACATTTCCATCATAGGCAGGGACCCCAGTGTTACCTTATGGATGAGGAGCCATGAATATTTAATGAAAACAGACAAAGACAGGGAAAAGAGGCCTAGGAATCCCCTGGGTAGGGCTCAAGCTCATCCAGCACTGAAAGATGACATCAGAGCTGCTATTCAAAAAGACCCAAAGTACGAAGGCAACGAATCAAACTCAACACCTTCCTATTATTTAGCAAAACATTAACTGATCTTGCAGGAGCCATAAAGCTGTCCTTATGGCCATATCTCCCCAGAGTTATAATTTTTTTCTATGAGCCTCCATCACATTTCCAAACATTACACATTTCTCAGAAGTGGGCAGCTCCAGGTCTCATTTCCCCAGCCCTGCCAGGAAGCTGCAGGTAGGAAGGAAGAGTCCCACCGCCTTGCACTGGCTGTTCCCTCCCTATACCTTGAATATACTTTCTGGTCTCTTCATGAGGTGGTTTTTGGCCTTCAAGTTGAAAGGGGTCCTCCCCATCACCTTTCATAAAGGCAAACCCCACATCCCCACACTCACTCCCTGGCACATTACTGGTGTTTTCCTTCACGACACTTACCACAAACTATAAGTACTTTAATTTTTTTTTTTTTTGAGACAGAGTCTCACTCTGTTGCCTAGGTTAGAGTGTCGTGGCATCAGCCTAGCTCACAGCAACCTGAAACCCCTGGGCTCAAGCAATCCTCCTGCCTCAGCCTCCCAGGTAGCTGGGACTACAGGCATGCATCATCATGCCCGGCTAATTTTTTCTATATATATATTTTTAGTTGTCCAGCTAATTTCTTTCTTTTTTTTCTTTTTTCTTTTTTTTTTTTTTTTAGTAGAGATGGGGTCTCGCTCTTGCTCAGTCTGGTCTGGAACTCCTGAGCTCAAACAATCCACCCACCTCGGTCTCCCAGAGTGCTAGGATTATAGGCGTGAGCCACCACGCCCGGCCCAGTACTTTAATTTTTAGCTTAAAAATGTTTTAACTAAAATTTAAGAAAAAAAACTCTCACTAAAATGTCAGCTGTGAAGGCAGAGATGAACTATTGTGCCCACTGCAATCCCTGCCATGGTGCCCAGCCCCTAGGAGACCCTCCATAAATATGTTGGATGATTAGGCAAAAACGGGAGGGGGGCCTATGCAGTAAACGGGGTGCCCTATTCACCCAATTACATGAGTAATACATGTTGCATATGTATTTGAAGATACATATGAGCAAAAGGAAAAAAATAACACTCATGATCCAACCACCCACTCCATGTGGACACCCTTCCAACTGTTTTTTCTCTGTCTCTATGTAAAGGTAAGATATATTTTTATCAAAATGGTTCATATACTAAATTGTAATCTGCTGTGTTTCATTTCACAATGTATCTTAATCATCCTTCCTTAATAAAGAAACTTCAGCTACATTGTTGTTAAAGGCTACATAATACTCCGCTGTGTAACTAAACCATAAAGTATTTAATAAAGCTAGAGTTCAGCTACAGGGGAGATTTCCTCAACGTCAATAAAGGTAAAATGTTTTATTATAGCACTTCCTCTTGATAAGTTTCCCGTTTTTTCCCTCTGTGTTTGTACTGCTTTGGAGCTGTATTTCTACAGAAATGTACTCCCCACCACCCATTCACCACCTGGAGTTATTAGAGTTCCCATCAACGAGAGAAGTAAAATTGTTTGCAATCAGAAAAGCTGGAGTGTGACAAAGCAAGGATGATGCCTCAGAGTTCAAATCGGGAATCTGCTGCTGATACAGGCGACAGAAATGAAGAGTGTTCTTTCTTGCTGAGATTTGAATGGGAAAAAGAAGAAAAGACACTCTGCCCATCTTCCTTTCTCCCTCCCAAGCCGTAGCAGGAGGCAAGGTTTTTCCCAAGAGGGACAGGCTGGTCCCCACGGTTAAATGATGTTGTAAGCAGTTTGCAACCCAAGCCCACTGCTCCATTTACAGACTTGCCAGCTGCAGAAAAATCCAACAAGGCAGCTCAGGATGTGCTGCCCTTTCCACAAACAATTATTTCGGCCCATTGTGTGGTTCCACAGCACAAAGGACTACCCACTGGGCATTTTCAGCTCTGACAGTGCCATACCCTCCACTAGGAAGGGCACAGGCACAGGAGGGAGGTCACCTGAAGGACGGGACAAGATGCCATTAAATCATAGATGGCTCCCAAGGAATGGCAAGGAGAAAAAAGGCTGGGTGGACCATTCATTACTGAGCTTCACCCCACTGTGACCCCAAAACCCAAACAGAAGGTTCATCTCTGCTGTTCTACCCACCTTACAAGAGCACATCATGGAAATTAGATGAAAGACTTACCTGTAGAGAAAGAGAATCCCTAATTGTGCTTAGGGTCATTAATTTATCAATACCATTTAAAAATTGTTTTTGTGTGTGTTTTACAGAAATATCATGGTTAGAAGAAAGAGAAAAGGACTTGGTTTGAAATGTGAGGACAAGAAAGAATTATTACTATCAACACCTCCGATCAATTCCTTAGTTTCTGTTGGTATTGTACAAAATGATTTCCAGCCATTTACAATCCAATCCTTAAAACAACACTATGAAAGAGATTTTATTACTCCCTGTTTTCAGATGAGAAAACTGAGGGACAAAAAGTTCAAGTACCTTGCCTGAGATCACAAAGCTACTAGGAAGTGGAGCCAGGATTCTACCCCAGGTCTCAGCAGCTGCTTGTCCTGTATAAATCACTCCACCTGCCTTGCTCCCCACCCACTTCCCTTTCATAAATATTAAGTAAATCCCCCAGTGTCCAAGCTCCACCTAAAGTACTACACTACTCATCTATAAAATGGGCACAATAATCACATACTTCACTGTGCTTGAAGGATTAACTAAAATAAGGATTAACTAATCCTTATGTAAGGATTAACTAAAATAATGGTGGAACTTATGAAATTGTCAATATTCAAACTCTGTTGGCTATTAAAAATCAGCAATTGGCCGGGCGCAGTGGCTTACGCCTGTAATCCTAGCACTCTGGGAGGCCAAGGCGGGTGGATCGCTCAAGGTCAGGAGTTCAAGACCAGCTTGAGCAAGAGCAAGACCCTGTCTCTACTAAAAATAGAAAGAAATTAATTGGCCAACTAAAAATATATAGAAAAATAGCCGGGCATGGTGGCGCATGCCTGTAGTTCCAGCTACTTGGGAGGCTGAGGCAGGAGAATCCCTTGAGCCCAGGAGTTTGAGGTTGCTGTGAGCTAGGCTAACCCCATGGCATTCTAGCCCAGGCAACAGAGTGAGAGTCTGTCTCAAAAAAGAAAAAAAAGTGTGAATATTAAGTTAAAAGAACAAAAGCACAAAAATACATATATATAATAGAAGGCAAAATTACATATGTGATTATGTATATTATAGGTATGCATATTATATTGTATATGTGATAAAATTACATATATAATTAATACATAATATGTACCCCAATGGGAAAATGGTAGGATCAGAGAAGCTAAAACTCAAAGATAACAAGGTGAGAGTAAGGATAAAATAATATTCTTGGCCAGGTGTGGTGGCTCACACCTGCAATCCCAGCACTTTGGGAGTCCCAAGAAGGAGGATCACTTGAGGCCAGGAGTTTGAGACCAGCCTGAGCAACATAGCAAGACCCATCTCTACAAAAAATAGAAAACTTTGCCAGGCAAGGTGGTACAGGCCTGTAGTTTCAACTACTCCAGAGGCTGAGGCAGGAGGATCCCTTGAGCCCAGGAGTTTGAGGCTGCAGTGAGCTATGATGATGCCACTGCACTCCAGCCTGGGAGACAGAGCAAGACCCTGTCTCAAAAAATATATATATGTATCTTTTTTTAATATTCCTTTAATGTTTTAAACCATTTTGTTTGTCCAGAAAGATCGCATTTGAAAAGGGAAGAATGTAGATAGGAGGAAAGTGAAAGAGAGGAAGCAGAGGTGGCCAAGGGAGATGGGAGAGAGGCAGATGGAGAGCACAGCTAAAGGCAGGAGGGACGGAAGCAGAGAGAAGGCTCCTGGCTGGTAGTTACTCTATTCATGAAAATAGACTCAGACAGGCAGAAAGAAAACTAGGTAATATGATGAAAATAAAGGAAACCCAATTTACTTTGAACTTTTAATTACAAGCTCCTATCTGTTAAACTATTCCCAAGTTGGTAGAATTTCCATCCATTAATTGCCTCAATCAACGGAAGTTTTGGTGAATTTGAACACAAAGGGGCACTTGGGGCAGTTACATGTTACTGTTCTCCCCAGTCCTGAGTCTTCTTTTGATTTGCTGCATTGGATGGAAGCAGGGCCAGTCCCAATTCTAGAGTTAACTGATGAGCCACACATTTTCATTGGCCCATTGGTCAACCATTCTACCCTGGGTCACGTACCTGCGGGAACACATGGAGTATAGGAAACAGCCTTCCTTTCCTGGGGATGAGAGGCACACTACCTTACTCCAGTACAAAGCAACACCCAACTGCCAAGTAAATGATACAGATGGTACATCCTATAAAATTAAAAGGCAAGAGGCCATGCACGGTGGCTCACACCTATAATCCTAGCACTCTGGGAGGCTGAGGTGGGAGGATCACTTGATGTCAGGAGTTCAAGACCAGCCTGAGCAAGAATGAAACCCTGTCTCTATAAAAAAAATAGAAAAACTAGCCAGGCATGGAGGCATGCGCCTGTAGTCCCCACTACAGGTTGCATTGAGCTATGCTGACACCACTGCACTCTAGCCTGGGCAACGGAGCAAAATCCTGTCTCTCAAAAAAATAAATAAATAAATAAAAGGAAAGAAAAAGAGTTCCTTCCAGCTTCGGGAGATCAGAGCAGGGGCAAGAGGGCAGGGAAGATATGCCCAGGGAAGCCTTGTTCTTTACCTTATCAAATCGCAGGGACCCTAGTGCTGTTTGTGGGCTGAATCTTGACTCCTTCACCTGATCCCACCTTGCACTCAGGGTAGCATGCCACTCTGAATGCCTCCGGCCTCAGCTGCTTGCCAGGGCTCTTCATCATGTCTGTGCATTCGCCACTTTGAGCAAACCAGGTCAGATCCCCTGCTGGGAGTGCTCTCAGGCCCCTGTGCTTCTTGTTTACAGCACATATCATTAGTATAATTGTATGGCTATTGATGTAGTTCCTTGAACACTGTGAGCTCCAGGAAGGCAGAGGCCACACTGTTTTGTCACCACTGTAACTGCAGTGAGAACACTGAGCCTGGCACAAGGCATGCACTCTATAAACAGCGGCAGCTGGTCAAAGAGATGGCATCAGTCCAGCCTGAGTCAGCACAGGCCTAGGGTCTTAACCCTACTCTGAATCCCCAACATGGCTACAGCCCTGGAAGAAGGGAATCAGAAAATCAGCACAAAGAGGAAAGATTTACCCACACCCCAAAGTAGCCTAAATGATCAGGTCACTAGCCGAGTGACTTAGTATAATATTTTAAATACAGAGCTTTAGACAGAATGATGGGAATAAGTCAAACATGAACTAAGAGTATGCAAGAGCTTAGGTTCTCACAGTCACTTTTTGAGGCTACAGAAGGAAAGACACTGCACAAGCCTTTACAAAAAATAACGGATATGGTCCAAGTGAAGAAGAAGTGTAACTGGTTTAGCTAGCTTCCTCTCTAAAACCCTGGTGCTGATTTCATGTTAGAACACAGGTTTAATGAGCATGCATCTCTCATCCCAGTTGTTATGCACAGAGAAGGGCAAAGAGGAGAATGTTACCTTGCCCAAGCTCTGGTCTTGTCTCAACCCACAGACTTGGAGAAAATGTTTATAGTGTCCGCTTCAGTATTTACTTAGCATTTTTATTTAATAGGGCACTTGTATTTATCAGTGCCTGCATCAGAGTTCCTGAGTGAATCACCTGATTTCAGAAGTGGAAAGAACTCTGGAATTCATCTTCAATCCAACATTTTATGCTTACGAAAAGGCAGGGCCCAAGTGGTTAAGGAACTTGTCCAAGAGCCCAGGATGGGTTCAGAGAAGCACAATCCCCCAGTCCTGGAGTCTGGGCCCAGGGTGAGGTCAAAGGGATTCATGTCTACCCTGTCAGAGAACTGCTGAGTTCATTTCCAAAAGTTAGTCTGGGTCATTAAGGCATTAACAACATTCTGTAAAATATCTCTACTAATAAGCAGTATGCAACATTTGGTATGGCATCTGGTGTAATCTTTCAGGATAAAAAGGGGTCGATTAAATTACTATCCTTATTTGGCCCTCATAAAACACAAATCTCTTCCACTATTAAAAAAATATTAGATGTATGTGCTGCATGATGAAGAAATAAATGGAATTACAGGTTTTGCAGGATTTCCCAACCACCTATAATAGTGGGAGTGTTTTTGTTTGTTTGTTTGTTTGTTTTTTCCTTTTCTTTTTTTTGAGATAGCCTTGCTCTGTGGCCTAGGCTGGAGTGCAGTGGCATGATCACAGATCACTGCAGCCTCAAACTCCTGGGTTCAAGCAATCTTCCCGCCTCAGCCTCCTGAGTAGCTGGAACTACAGGTGAACACAACCACATCTAGCAAATTTTTTAATTTTTTATAGAGATGGGGTCTCACTAGGTTGCCCAGGCTGGTCTGGAACTCCTGGCTTCACTTGATCCTTCTGCTTCAGCCTCCCAAAGTGCTGAGATTTTAGGTGTGAGCCACTGCACCTGGCAGGAGTGGTATCTTTCTTGGTAGTAATACTAAACTGCTTACAGAGTTCCTGTAAATACTATTTCCTGCTATTGTGCCGTTGCCCACGGCGTTCTTTCTGCGAGGAACACCTTCCCCCACACTCCCACATTTCCTGGCCAAACTCCTACCTATGCATCAAGGCTGCAGTCAGAAAATTATATGGATGATAGATAAGCATTTCAAGGTAACTTAGTTTCTCTCTTTACCTTAAGGTAACGAACACTCCTTCCAGGATGTAAGAAAATGACTAACAATGACAAGAGGTTTGCATACCACTGTGTACTCTGTTGAGAAGTATTACAAAAACACAAGGTAATATTTTATTAATTT
>CAUYMX010052638.1:0-16510 GCA_963573855.1 Lepilemur septentrionalis | reverse complement strand
TCCAACTGTATCTACGTACAACCAACACTCCATTTTAAGTGTACAATTAAATGATTTTCAGTGAATTTACCGAGGTGTACAGTTAATCACATGAATCAGTTTTTGAGGAATTCCTTTCCCCTATTGCGACCCCTAATTCCGCTCCCCAACTACTTTTCAAGCATATCCCACCCCTCCACAGTGATCTCCCACGTCTCTGAGACTTGTGAAATCAGCTCACTACAAATTGTGACTGTAAACATTGTACTGTAAATGCTTTATAGTTTTCCCCCAATTAAAAAAAAAAAAGAACACTAGTATTTGGAATAGTATCTCATACTAGCAGTTGCATTTAGGGAAGAATCTTTAAACTTAAAAAAAAATAAATTTCATCAAGTTTTAAAATTTTGCTGTTTCAAAATTAGGACATTTAAGTACTTTGAGTATGCGTGAATGCGTGCGCGTGTGCGTGTGTGCGCTTGTGTCTGTGTGTGCAGCAACCCCCATGTTTATGACAGGAATCTAATTGTAATGGGAGACTAATCAGTAAGAAGAGCCCCAGTGTAACATATTTTTTAAAAAATTTCATATCATTCTCTTGAAGTCACAGCAGGAAAGTTTTCAGATTCATGAGGACCTCTGGTTTATAAGGAGTGGATAATAATAGAAACTCGTTTCTCCTCACACCATGAGGACTTTCTAGAGTTTATATGAGCTAAAGTTACAGAATTGTCTACTAAATGCTGACAGAAAAAGCCTGCTTGGTATTTTTTCCTGTTGTCCATCCATCCTACCACAGGGAAATGGCAGCGAATAGTGATAGTAAATGTTTATTTGTGTATCACCCGTATAGGACATAGGTACACATCACAAAAAAAATTTATTTGTAAGTTTATTTGCTTAATAAAATAAACATTTGGACCATCTCTGATTGATTAAAAAGCCAGATCTTCATTGGGCTAATTACTTCTGATATGTATTTATGGCTTTGTTTTTCCTACATTTTGTTAGTTTGTGGTTTTTTATTTTTTCCTAAATGAATCTTATCTTTTTGTCCAGTAAATAGGAAATAAGAATTAGGAAGCTGATCTAATATGTCCTGAAATTACCTGTTCCTCAATGTTTGTAAATGTCTTAAGGTTTATGTTCTGATATGTTAGGGTGTCTATCTCCTTGTCCTTCATGAATAGGTTCAGGTTTTGCAAAATATGAAAAGTAGCAGATTGCTTATTAAGTCATTTATACAATGAATGCATTGATGTTTTATCAAATGTTGAAATATTACTCCAGGCATTGCAAAAGTTCATTGACTCACAACTGAGTGAATGAAAATAGCTGTGAGCTCCATCTGGAAAGTATTTCATTAATACAAGGCAAACACACACACGCACACAGAATTGTCATGTGACAAACAGGACAATCTCAGGGGAGCTCAGAAAAAGAAAAGACTTCTCCTGAGGGTTTACATCGGAGCTGACTTAAGTACATTTTTGCTGTCTCTCTTTCAAACATATAAAGTGAGGAGGAGAATCAGTGATTTCTTACCCTTCGTATTCAGTTCCCAGCACTGTGCCTTGTGTGGAGTAAGTCTTCAATTTTGGTTGAATATTTCCATGCACTGGTTGTATGTTCTCAGCTTTCCCTTCTTCCACAGCACTCCTTTCCTGAGGCAGTATATCTCCCTGCAGCACCGTACACTTGGGGTCTTTCCCAATTCACACATATTTTTAGTACTATGTGAAGAATTCATTCAAAATTATTAAATATCAAAGTTAGCTAAAAACACACAGGTTTATGTTCTCAAATTGCCTCCTTAAAATGTTAAAATTTTAAATTTAAATGAATTTTTTACACAGTCCTTTGATTAAGTGGTCTTTTTTCCTGGATCATTTTATTTGTATCTGCTCCCACTGCACCCCTGATACCTTTGTTCTCTCTATTAATCCCTTTTTCTACCACCCTTGCTCCTTTATACACACACAATCTCCTCATTTCACAGAAAAAAATAGGTATTTTTTTAGTGCGTGTCTAGATTTACTTACCACTGACTACTTATATAAAACAATTAAAATTTTACCTCAGGGAATTAGAAAACTTTAAGATCAAATATCTAAGATTATGCAAAGGGACGAGGGTTCATGGGTTTTTATTTTGGTCATTTTTTTTTATCTTAAAGAGTACATTGAGAAGTTTAAAGGCTCTGTTATAGATAAAATAACAAAAATGGCTCACAAATTTCAAAATCACACAAGCTACTAGAAGCATAATGAATGTGAAGTATTTTATAAAAAACTTGGCTGGTGCTGGGTGGGCGAGGGGGTGACGAATTAAAAAAAAATAAACAAGCCAAAAAATTGTGTTTTTAACACTAGGCAACATTATCCTTGGCAGTATATTCCCATATTCAGAAGAAGCAGTCCTCTCCTTGCTGGCAGGTGGTCACAACTCAGGCTGTTGAGATCTGACTGGTCACTTACCCAAACTCTCCCATCGCCAAGTGATTCCCAATAGAGTAAAAGTCTGATGGGAATTCTAATTCTTTATATTCAGACCCCAGGAGATTATTTTATGAAGAACTCCCATCTGTAAAATCAATGGAAAACATGGTCTAACAGGTCTGGGGCAGAACCGCACTTGATATTGTAAGGGAGAATCACACATAGATACAAAAATGCAATCGCATTAAGACAGTAAGATTAACTTAAATAGATAAGACATTACAATAAGCAAATCTTATTAACTTCAAGATGCTGACCTACTGCAACTTTGCACATACTGTTTTGCCCCTAAAGTCATATAGAAGCTCTTCTAAAAATCATAATGTTAAAATAGTCTGCAGTTTCATTACAATTTAAGGCCAAAGGTTCCAATATGATTTACAATTTAATTAAATAAACCCTGGCAACACTAACAAAATATAAGAGAAATTTCAAAAATCTATTTTACGCAAGCCAATTTATACCCTCTCACAGAAATATCACTGGGAAATAAATCTAGGTCACTCTCAACCTACCACTCACTACCTCTGCTATATAGATTTTATGCTATAGCATTCTGGCTAAAAGGGATTTTTAAACAACCGAGCTTTTCAAAACTAATTTATTTCTGTATGTTTTATTTGAAAAATTGATACTGTTAGAGAACGTAACTCTAAGTAATTCAAATGTGGAAATAAAGTAAGTTGATTTTCGACCACTGGATCATGTTAAAGCAATTGCTTTTAACATAAAATTCCCATTGGAAAACTGTTTTTCCTAAATATTGAGAAGGAGAATTATTTTTCTCTCTAAATATAATGTAAGATGGATTTACCTTTGGTGAAATTAAAATTTCAGTTGGACCTTTAGCAAAATTGATTTTTGCAATATTTGTCTCTCTTTTTTCTTCTTCTATTGTGTGGCCTACACTTGCCCTGGCTCCCAAGAGCCCAGTGTTTCTTCATTTCCTCCTAGCTGAACAGTTCAGAACTTTCTGTCATACTTCAGCATCTTGTTTCACCCCCCCCCCCTAAAAAACCCTGCTCTTTCAACTTATTCCTGTGTGGACTTATTTTGACTAGATATTTAAAATGAATCTCCAGCTTCTTGGGAAGCTGAGGTGGAAGGATTGCTTGACCCAAGAGTTTAAGGCCTGCCTGGGCAACATAGCAAGACCCTGTCTCTTGAAGGAAAGAAAGAAAGAAAGAAAGAAAAAGAGAGAGAGAAAGAAAGAAAGAAAGAAAGAAAGAAAGAAAGAAAGAAAGAAAGAAAGAAAGAAAGAAAGAAAGAAAGATTAAACATTATCTCTTTGTGCTCATATGGATAGGGCACTTTATGGCTTTTGAAATCCATTGTTCCCTTTCATCTTCATGAGAGTTCTACAAGTTAAGAACACAGTGGGTATAATCTGTATTTCACACATTAGGAAACTTAGTCTCGAAAAATTAAATGAATTTTCAAGGCCATTTGGGTAGGTTAACGAAGATTGTAGAGCTAGAATTAAAACTGAGTTATATTTATCTCTCCTAATTGAGAACTTTTCACATGACATATATTTATGCATGTTTAATAGGCTTAACCACACAAGTGGATTAAAAATAACTTTTAAAAACAAATCTCTTTTTTTGTGAAAGTTCATTGATTTTGCCATTAATTCAAATACACAAAAATTCATTCATTGAAAATCTACTTTGTTCTAAACAAAGTAAGCACTCTGCTTATTTGTTCAGAACCCAAGGAAGCATTAAACCAAAAAGCTTCCTCTTTCCAGGAACTCACATACTGGTGGAAGCTATATATGTGTAATACAGTGGGAGGGGTTTTATTTTGAAAAGCTGTACACAGTACTTTAACATCATAAGAAATGAGACACTAACTAGAACAGGGAGACACTGCTAGATGAAGCTTTGCAATAAATTTGTATTATGTTCCCCCAAATAAATATTTGTTTGAGAGGCAGAGAAGAGTAAAGATATTTCAGATATAGAAATAAAATTTTAAAGCCATGGAGAGGTGTAAATGTTTGCTGTGTCCAGGTAACAGCGAGTTTGGAATACTATCCATGTAGGTGAAAAATAAAAAGGAAGAGGAAAGGAGGACACGAGGACAGTGTTAGGAGCTATATTTGTCAAGTTAAAGAAACTATAAAACATCAATTAGGGAACACTTCTAAAGAAAAGAAGGCATGTGATTCAATGTGTTTTAGGAAGGTCACCTTTGGAGCAGAGTGAATGCGTGGCTGTAGAATGCAGAAAAAGGAAGGCAGGAGATCTGTGATGGGAAATGTAAGGAAGAAAATCCTTCCTATAGGAGCCTATTCTGGGTTGTTAACAATGGGTCTCTATTCTGTGTTCCTCTTTGTAACTTGTGGCTTCCACTTCTGGAAGGTTTAAATATGTATGATTTCTTTATGTTTATTAGCTTTCTATACTATATTATCTAAGATTTTTCTATTTAGGGCATGTTTTATCTTCACCTACTTATCTCAGTCTTTTAGAATTAGTGCTTTAACACTATTTTTACCAGTTTTGTGGATGAGTTCAAGCAAATAAATGCTGTGAATGCAGGGAAGTTTAGAACCTACTGTGGAAACTTTCTGTCCACTGTAGAGATAATTTTCTTGATTTAATGAGAGAGTCCAGAGATGATGTCAGCAACATGGCATAATAGAATATTCCCTGGCATCACTCCTCTTCTAAAAGCATAACTCAAAACTATTCAGAGACAAAACTGCCACCTTGAATTCACCAGGATTTGGGAGAAAAGCAGAGAAAAACCCTGGGCACACAGAATTGAGAGAAACCACCACTCCCTCCCCAAATCTATCATAGTGCCACTCACATAGAATTTCTCTAGACCTACAGTTTCCAAGGTGGGAAGAGAGAATTGGAGGTGAACATTTAATACCCCTACTGGCCTGGGAATCTTTGTAGGAAGCACCCTTTTGTCCCATCCCATGGGTGAATTGAGGACAAAGAGTCAGAGTATTAATTTCAGTGACTAATGTGTGGATCTTAGTGGCTACTCAGCACTCTGAACAGCAGGATGCCATGCTGAGGAGACTGGTTGTTGCCATAGTACCACAAGGGGCATGATTCATGAGAAGGCCCAAATCCCTGGCCAGATTTTTCACAAAGCCCAAGGACTCACGTGGAGCCTTCCCCTGCCCTGAAAATAAAATAAGGTTGCTGATTAAGTTCCATTGTTCACTTAAGTTTTTCCCAGACTGCGAAACAACAGTGAGGCAACAATTTAGTTCCAGTGTAGCATTTAAGTTAATGGTTCATATAAGTCCTTCACAAAATAGGAAGCAACAATAGTTCAGTGTTAAATTCCTATTCTAAGTGGTAACACTACCAAAGAACACCTGCAAAAGCTGGAAGAGGTGATCATCTTATCAAACGTACAGACATCAATGTAAAGATGCAAGGATTGCGAAAACTCAGGGAAATAGGACACCAATCAAAAGGAACCAATGAAGCTCCAAAAGGACCTAGCAGAACTGAAGATCTATGAAATGCCTGAGAGGAATTTAGAATAATCTTCTTAAAGAAGTTCAAGGAATCATAAGAAAATATAAATAGAAAACTAAATGACATTTAAAACACTATCCAAAAACAAAATGAGAAATTTGATAAAATATAAAAATAATTTTTAAAAATTAAGTAGAAATCCTAGAAATAAAGAATACAATAACTGAAACAAAAAGCTCAGCAGAAAGCTTCCTTAGCAGACTTGATCAAACAGAAGAAAGAATCACCAAGCTTGAAGATGGAACATATGAAATTACCCAATGAGAGAAAAAAAGGAAATAAGGAATAAAAAGAGTGAAAAAAAACCTTCAAAAATGATGGAACATGATCAAGCAAACTAAACTCTACAAATAGGAGTTATCAAAGGAGATGAGAGAAAAGGGCCTAGAATGCATATTTAAGAAAATAATGGATGAAACTCTCCCAAATCTGGAGAAAAACAACAGTATCCAGGTACAGGTGGCTCAAAGGCCACCACTCAAATTCAATGTAAAAAGGAATTTCCCAACGCACATCAGAATCAAATTATTAAAAGTCAAAGGCAAAGAAAAAATACTCAAAGCAGTAATAAAAAAGAGGAACCACATTCAACAGAGCCCCAATACAAGTTTTAGATGATTTCTGAAAAGAAGGTGGGATAATATATTTAAAGTGCTGAAAGAAAAAAAAATACTGCCGTGCAAAAATACTGTAACTGGCAAGGTTATTCTTCAAACATGAAGGGAGATAAAGACTTTCCCAAACAAACAAAATGTATGGGAATTCATCAACACCAGACTCTCTTACAAGAAATGCTAAAGGGCGTTTTTCAATATAAAAAGAAGAGGATATTAATACGTAAAAAGAAAAAATCTGAAGGTATAAAATCCAATAGTAAAATTAAGAATACAGACAAATTCAGACTACTATAATATTGTTGTAATTTTGGTATATAAACCACTTATATCTTAAGTATAAAGACTAAATGCAAATCTATTAAAGACAATAACTACAACAATTGGTTCAGATATAGGCAACATAAAAAGATGCAAATTGAAATATCAAAAAGTCAAAATAGGGAGATGGTGGTGAAGTGTAGAATTTGTTTTAACAAAATGGCAGTAGTAAAACTTTACCTTTCAACCATAACCTTAAATGTAAATGGTTTAAATTCTCTAATTAACAGACAGAGTGGCTGAATAGATAAAAAGACAAGACTCATCTATTAAAATATATGCTGTCTATGAGAAACATCAGCTATAAAGATACACACAGCCTGAAAGTGAATGGGTGAGAAAAAAAAATATTCCATGCAACTGGAAAGTGTAAAAAGAGGAGTAATTTCACTTATATCAGATAATACACCCCTTAAATCAAGAAAGGCATAAAAAAAAGAGAAAGAGACCATTATATAATGATAAAGGGGTTAATACAGCAAGAATATATAAAAATTATAAATAGATATCTATCCAACACTGGGGCACTTCAATACATAAAGCAAATATCAATAGATCTAAAGGAAGAGATTGACTGCAATACAATAATAGTAGGAAACTTTAAGACCTGACTTTCAGCACTGGACAGATTATCCAGACATAAAATAAACAAAAACATAAGAGTTAAATTACATGCTAATCCACATGGACTAAATAGATATTTATAAAACATTATATCTAAGAACTGCAACATACATATTTTTACCAACAGCACATGAAACAGTTTCTAGGATTGACGATATATTAGTTCTACAAAACAAGTCTTACTAAATTTAAAAAAATTGGAACTATATCTTTTCTAACCACAATTGAATAAAACTAGACATAAATGAGGACAGGAATGTTAGAAACTGTACAAATTTTTAAAAATTAAACAACAGGGGCCTGAACAATCATGGATCAATAAAGAAATTAAAGAGGAAATTTAAAAACGAATCCTTAAGACAAATGAGGATGGAAACACAAAACACCCAAACCTATGGAAAACACCAAAAGAAGTTCTAAGAGGGAAATTTATAGCAATAAATGCCTATATCAAAAAAGTAGAAAGATATCAACAACTTAATGTTACATATCAAAGAGGTAGGGAAACAAGAACAGACTAAACCCAAAATTATTAGAAAGAGAAATAACAAAGATCAGAGTAGAACTAAAGAAAATAGAGATTAACATATATGAAAGATCAAGATAAACAGAATCAACTAACATTTAGCTAGACTAAGAAAAAAACATAGAGAAGACCCAAATAATAAAATGAGAGATGATGAAAAAAACATTGCAACCAATACACAGAAATACAAAAAATCGTAAGAGACTGTTATGAAGAACTATACAACAATAAATTGGAAAATCTAGAAGAAATGAGCCAATTCCTGGACAGATACAACCTACCAAGAGTGAATCATGAAAAAATAAAAAACCTAGACAGACTAATAACCAGTAACAATATCTAAGCAGTAATAACAACTCCCCCAGCAAAGAAAATCCCAGGACCTGATGGCTTCCCTGCTAGTTCTACCAAACATCTGAAGAAGAATTGATACTAATTCTTATCAAACTCTTCCAAAAAAATTGAAGAGCAGAGAATACTTCCAAATTCATTCTACAAGGCCAGAATTACCTGATACCAAAACTAGACAAGAATACAACATAAAAAGAAAAACACAGGACATTATTTCTGATGAACATAGATGCTATAGATATAGATATGGATATGGATATATATGCATATATATGTAGTGTATATGTGATGGAATACTATTCAGCTATAAAAAAGAATGAAATGCTTTGTTTGTAGCAACATGGATGAACCCAGATGACATATGTTAAGTGAAATAACCCAGGCACAGAAAGACAAACACCTTATAGTTGCACTCATATGTAAAGCCTAAAAAAGTTATTGGCATAGAGGCAGAGAATAGAACAGTGGGTGCAGAGCTGGGGGTTTGAAGCGAGAGGGGAAGATGGGGAGACGTTGGCCAACAGTAAAAGTCATAGTTTGACAGGAAGAATAATTTCTGGTGTTCTATCATGTATAATAGTAGGGCTACTATAGCTAACAATAATATATCGTATATTTCAAGATAGCTAGAAAAGAGGTTCTTTAAACTTATCATCACAAAGAAATTGTAAAGGTTTTGGGTGACGGACATGCTAACTATGCTGCTCTGATCATTATGAAATGTATACATGTATTGAAACTCACACTGTACCCCATAAAATGTATAATTACTACGTGCTGATTGTAAACAAAATTAAGAATCAGACAAATAAACAAACAAAAACATAGTCTGTATGAAAGACTCTTGCTAAGTCAGACTTCCTGAGGTGGAACCGTCCAACTAGCTGCACGCCTAGGGTAAATTACTTAACCTCTTGATGCCTCCCTTTCCTCATCTTAAAATTGAAGTTAACAGTTTCTCTCTTAAAGAGTTTTGTAATGATTAAATTAACATCATCTAAAAACTGTTAGACCTCTGGCAGATGGAATACGCTGAATGTATGTTAGCTGCCACCCCCACCCCCACCCCAACCACCATCATCATAATATTGTAGGAAAAAAATGCTTGCTTCTAAATGTGTTCTATCAAGCTTCTTATTCATTCTGCAGTACAACTTCCAAATCATGGAAAGCTGTCCTAATGTAATAATTATTCCATGTGTTCTATAGTACTTTGTCTAAGTATATTACAAAGCGTTTTAAGATGCTTATTTTTAGCCTACCCTGTCACTACCCAAAGCACTCTATATACTCCCAACCACTCATCACACAAATGTCTGTTATCTATTTTTTCTCACATAAAATTGTGTTTAAAAATAATATTTAATTTTTTTGACTTCTAAATTTGTCTTGTACCTATTTACATATCAGTAGAGCCAGTGTTCTCTTTTTATATAGGTGGAAATAGTTAATTAATAGAATAAGTGTACCTTCAGCAGGTGTCGTTTTCCTTGACTTTTCAGTGATAGGTCTCCCACATCTTTGTCAGTCTTTTTCTTCATTTTTGCTAACTTATGCTGTCTTAGTTCCCATTTCATCTATTGACTCTCTGTCCTTCCTCTGGATGGTCTCTCATTGAAGATTTCAATCACTGTTACAACTTCAGTTAAAATCTTTATTTATAAGATTTCTAGAACCCCATCTAGAGCCATGACCTCGGTCTCCACCAAACTCTAATTTTATCACTAATTGTCTACTTGAATGATTTGCAGTCACCTCAGTGTCAGCATATCTAAACAGAAACTCATCATGTTTCTCCACAGTCTCCCAAATTCTTGTATTGTTATCTTAATACTCCGTGGTAGGCAATGTGGTGCCCCTCAGGAAAGGGCTTTGGGAACAGCCACAGCATGGCTTGCTTTGGCTCCATGATCGGTAGCTTTATGATCTTTAGTTTCCTAACTTCTCTAAGTCTTAGTGATCTCGCTGGTAAAACGAAATTTTTAGGAGAATTAAGTCAGAATGCTTGGCTCACTGCCTGGCAAAAGCAAGATCTCAATGGACTTTAGCTGCCACTATTAATGACAGCCACACAGAGAACCTCTGAATTACAGGTACACAACATTATCTTTGTCTCTTTAATGAACCTTCCTCGATTCTTCCGTCTCCTAAGAAGAAACCCCTTGTAGCCCTGAACTTCTCTATCAACCTCTAATTTTATCACCAGTCGGTTACTGGACACTGCACATGTCAATGCATCACAATGCGTATATGTCAACCAGGCTCTTTAGTCTGCCCTTGTTACAGTTGGCCTTCTACAGCTCCATCTTTAAGAGGCCACACATGCAGAAAGTGCAGAATCAGGTCCACTTATGTTACTGAGATGAAGATAATGGACCAAGAATTTCATTTGCAATCTCGCCATATCCTCAGATGCCATCTATTACAGTCTGACTGCCTTTGCCAGGGCCATCCTCTGAGAATGAATCTCAGTCTTCCCACTGTCCTGTATCCAGTCTGCTCCCCCTCCCTGCTACCTCTACTGGCTGCCAAGTTCCAGAACTCTTTGTGTCCAGGCAATTAGCAAATATGCAGTATTGATGCTTATAAATCCCTTTACAGTCCAGGCCTACATCATTCAGAATTCAGTGTCTCTTCTCAGTGAATAAAGTCTTTATTTACCTTTCAAAAACTTTGAATCCCTCAATATTTCCTTCACCCTTAAATTCAGTACTGCTACATCTGCCATGCTCTCCATTTTCCAGTGTTCTGTTTTCCAATGCTCTGGTTTGGCTGGATTGATGTTTACTAATCATTCTCTGTCTTGTTTGTTACTTTTTTATAACTTTGACCAAACTGCTACCATAGCTTGGGACATTCACCACCTTCTCTTAACATATTTATGTACCTTCCCATCTCCAATATCTAGCTTCAATCCCCCGTGAGACCTTCACTAATAATTATAGGTTATGGGGTTCTTTCCTGTCTCTCAATTTGTTTACTAGTCTTCCACTTATTTCTTTGTGTTTTAAGATACTATATTTCCCTTAAGTAAAGGGATTATTTTGGCTAAATTTATAAATTCATACAAATTTGAGCACAAAGCTATCATATTGAAATTAAAACAATCAACTAGAAAAATGGGTTAAGAAGTATACACATAAAAATTGACACTGACTCAGATATATATTTATTTCAAAAATTTTCTGTATAAAATCAATATTGTAATATAAATATATTTTGAAAATATATATATACTTATGTTGCAAATATCTATGGTGCATTATATTACATACATACAATAGCTTTACATAGATTTTCACAGCATAGTAGGCATTCAATAACTGGTTGCCATAGTGATAAAAATAAAGATGATAATGGTAGTTATGATGATGATGGGACTGAAAAGAACTAGCTGTGGGGAAATGTGTCCCTTAATATTTTTAGCATACCTATACTGTTGAAGCAGATATATCATTCATGCTCTAAATGGAATACTATGTGATTTAAAATATTTGCTATGCAAGTTATTAAGCTTCATAAAACCTCCCTGATATAACTGACTTCACATAACCTTCGCATAGCCATTAGGAATTTGTCCCCATCCAGACTTTGCTTTGATGTTATTATTAATATTTACAAAGTGTTAAAATCAGTGTATTCTTTATTTTCTGAAAATTGGTATTGTTCGAAGACAATCTCATCTCACTCATTTTACTCAAATGCAATGTGTATAGCAAGAAATATGCCTGCATTTCCCTGTGTTTGAAAAGGTTAAGTTTTCAACAAGTCTGTCAGGATCATATACTGTGATTTCAGTGCTATGTTCCTTCCTTGAGACCAAGGGCATCCTTTCTATATGCTGACAGAGCAGAATAATGAGCACCTTCTAGTACTTCCTAGACAGGTGTTCGTCCCTTTCTGCAGGGGTTATTAACATTTTATATGTTGAGAAGACACTGCTTTTAAATGAAAGTCTTACTTTTTGCTTCAGACAGTGTGAGACATATTCAGCTTGTGAAGTGGTGGATAATGTTATTCATGAGTTTCAAGGAGGGGTTACATAGCTACCAGAGAATAATTTCTCATTTCACAAAATTTTTACTAATATTTCTCACTAATAGTCACATATTTGTATTCTTTTGAAATTGATTTGTCATCTCTGTACCACTTTGGTTTGAAATAAAAGTCACTTTTCTCAAAGAATTCAAGGCACTCATTTATTAATTCTATTAATTTATTCACATAAAGTAGCTGCAATTACAATTTATATGAGATTAATTAAATCATTATTAGCACCTCTACTGCCAAATTTATTCATAATAAACCTTCATTGATCAAAAATAGCCACCTTTCAGTGTCATATTTTTTTTCTTAAGTTTAGCCAAATGAAACAACAGATCTAATTCAAGAGAGTAATTCAACCCTTTGGATTTGGGTTGCAGAGATCTGAAATGAATCCGCAGTGAGCAGGCGAGAACGGAGGGATGAGGCATGACAATATAACCAAATCAAATCTTTTCATGTGGCTATGTTCTCTATCCAGCCATGTGGCTTTGAGAGTGGCTCTTCCAGGTGCTAGATATCTCTTCTACGCGATCTTCCTCTTTTCTTCTTTAGTACAAACATCCTTAGAGGTATATAAACTACTTTTTGCTTATTCTAATATGTGTGTGAGCTTCATACCCTTATAGAATCCAAATAAGTGGACTGCTAACTAACTTTTTTGTTTCTTGAATTAGCTTTTGGTAAAGTATCTCAGTAGCTTACAGAAAACATTTATTTCTTGTTTAATTATATGTGTGCTATGTGTGTACTGTGGATTGGCTGCAGGTTGCCCCAGCTCTGCTGGGTTCATCTGGGATTGGCTCCGTATTCATTCCATCATTCAATTATTCTTATTTCAAGGTGAAGAGAAATTCACCAATGGGACATGCTTTCTCCCTGAATCCACACAACTGCACAGAAAGCTTTGGCTTGGATGCAGTAAGTGTCACAGCTGTTCACTTCCTGTTAGCCAAAGCCTGCCCCATGAGCACAGCCGCAGCCAATGAAGTGACCATGAATGCTTCTCCACAGGCCAGACCACTGCAACACGTGGGGATGCATCATCTATCCTCATACAGGGGAGAATGAGCAACTAGGAACAATCATCTGTCTCTTTCCATTCGAACCTCCCCTTCATCACACTGCCACTTGTATTAGGTTTGGAGGGACCAAAGGCAATTTTGGGATATGACTAAGAGAAGGGGACTATGGGGCACATCTAATTTAAATTTAGTAAAATACATGTTAATGTATTTATTATGTCATATTAATTTCTGTGGCTAGGTAAGATATATTCCAGGCACAGGAATAACTTGCGGGATCAGTTCTTCTGCCCACTGCGCTGACTTACCCAACATTACCACATGAAGGTACAAGGCCAGGGGCTGTATACAGCAAAATATATAAGAAAAAAAAATATTACAATAGCATGTCAGACATACCTGAACTTTTATCATGTTGGTGTTATTTCTTAGCTTTTCAAATATGTATTCCATGCTAATGATCTTATACTAAGCATGCATTCTGTACCTAATTTTATAGTTTTGTATTCTTTTATTTAATGAATGTTCACTAAGTTGAATAAGCTTCAGCTCTGAATGTGTCCCTGAGTAGAGATTAATATAGGCCATAAAAATGTGAGTCATTAACTTTTTTAGAAAAATCAAGTATGATAATCTTATTTAGTTATCTCAGTGATTTAAACATATCTTCCATTTTGTTGGCTTTTATCTAATGGGTCAGTTTTCTGATGGTAAATTATTGAAGCCAATCTAGGTATTAACATGGTAGTTAATGAAGACGAGAAATCTTCAGTTGAATCCTGATTTTAGTTATGAATTTTTGGTCCTGTGCAACCTATTTAATGATTCAGAGCTTTAGCTACTCATTTTACAAATGAAGATAACGTTAGATACTTCAACGTGTGATAGAAAAGTTTTAAAGAGACCATGCATTTAAAAGAGCACAGCAAGTGCTCACTACACTGAGACAGTGCTCACTAACTGGAAATGAAAGTGAGCTGGAAAGCATAAGATTCTCCTAAAAAGGTTTTCGGTAAAATGTTAAAATGGTGATGTCAATACACATATTTGTTGTTTTCTTCAGTGTGGTGAAAACTGACATGTTTGCTCTCTGTCTCCTATTTCTCTATAGTTTCTCCCTTATTGAGTTAGAAAAATTCTTTCGGCAGCAGTGCCCATGCATGTTCAGAAAGGAAACAGGGAGAACAAGGAGCAAAGACAAGCATTTTGCAATAGCAGAAACCAACCAATAAGGGAGTGCAGCAAGTCTGCACCAGGTCCAAGAAAGCCATGGAAGCACCCTGGTGAAACTCCCTCCTCTGCCCCACCTCGCTTGCTCATGAAGTCATCACTGGGAAGCCAACACTAGCAGCAGGAGAAGATAGCCTAAGATCTGGCCTGTAGGCTGACAATAGCTTTTTGGCACAGACTAGTGTAAAATATTCCCAGCAGTACTCCACATTCATTCTGGCTTCTGACCATAGCTAATTTCAGGAGCCCAGAGGAACTTCCCTGTTGAGGAAACACTGTGACATACAGAGGAACAGGTGAGCACAGGAAGAAATGGGGCCATTTGTTGACCCTTCAAGGGAGAATAATTTGCAGAAAATTTTTTTTCTACTTTGACCTCTCATAAGGAGAAAATAAAATAAAAAATGAGAATTTCCGCAAGAATAAGAGGAAATGGGGAAGCATAAAATGGACAGAATTTATAATAATGTATGTCACAAAATTCTCCATCTAATACAAGGAAAAAAATGTAATTCCTAGAATTTTAGGATTAGAATAACCCCTAAGCTCTTGGTGAAAATTTACTTCCCTAATTTACTTTAGTATAGAAGCTATCCTAGCATTTGCCAAAGTATTTTCTTTAGCATGTTATTCTATTTTATGGAGCAAAGATTCTCGATAATTCTGGTGAAACAATGGTTAATAGGTTCTCTTTATTGATATAATTTTTTTTAAATATGCAGATGTGAAATAAATATAATGCACATGTCACACTTTTTGACCACTAATTTTCTCCAACAATACTTAAAAAAAAAAAAGAATTTTAATGAACTATAGTTATGCAGGCTAAACTTAGGAAAAACATGATGGATTCCAATACTGAGTTCTGGACAATTGGAGATCAAAAATGACTTCTAAGTTTCCATTAACTTATTTATTCTATACTATCCCAGAAATCCAATGGACTAGGTACCAACTGATATTGTAACATCTTCAATATAACTCATCTAGGTATGTTGGAATAATTTTAACTAAATATTCAGGTTTTCTGTTGTTTCCCACTTCCTGTTTTATCCAAGTTTTGTTGTTGTTGTTGTTTAGTTTTTTTTGTTGTTGTTTTTTGTTTTTGAGACAGAGTCTTGCTCTGTTACTCAAGGTAGAGTACAGTGGCCTCATCATAGCTCACTGCAACCTCAAACTCATGGGCTCAAGTGATCCTCCTGCCTCATCCTACTAAGTAGTTGAGAATACAGGCATGAGCCATCATCCTAGCTAATTTTTCTGTTTTTTGTAGAGACAGAGTTTCACTTTTGCTCAGGCTGGTCTTGAACTCCTGGCCTCAAGTGATTCTCCCACCTCAGCCTCCCATAGTATTAAGATTACAGACGTGAGCCATTGTGCTCAGTTTATTCACACTTTTTATGTAAATATTCTTTATGTCTAAAAGCATTGGCTACATGCCTATAATGCCATTAAGATATGTGTGTTATGTGTTATGGTTGTAACCCACAATAAACCACACTTCCCATTATTCATTCCCTGTTGTTTCCTCACTTTGAATCTGTACTGGTCCTTTGACATGCTTTTACCAATAAATGTGAAAGAAATGATGCTGTTCAGTTCTGCTCCTAAACATTAATTAAACTGGGAAATTTCTGGGTTTTTTTTGTTGTTGTTGTTTAAATTTTATTTTAAAAGCCTAGTTTTTAAGACCAGGTACCAGGCTATATGGATGTCAAGACTATCCTGATGGAGGATGTGTGGACAGTCCCTGATGGATGTGAGACATTTGGAAGGAGACCATGTG